>JAPMOR010082004.1:858083-929405 GCA_026543865.1 Argiope aurantia
CAGGAAGCACATAACTTTGATCATATTAGATCCATGTTACTTCAACGATTTAAATTAAGCGCTGAGAGAATACGACAACTCTTTACAACTCACAAGAAAAAACCTGAAAGTACATGGAAAGACTTCCATTTTGAACTGCGTAGCTATTTTGAAGCATGGCTAGCAGAATTGAACATAACGAAGATTGAAGAATTAAAAGATCTAATGATCTTGGATGAAATGAAGAAACGAGTTCTTCCCGAAGTCAAGAACCTTTTTATTGATGTACGAAGTGAATGGGTTACTCCAAATGATCTGGTGGAGAAACTGGACAGTTATGACAACTTACGCTTTGTAAACCTAAAGCTTGCCTCAAAACCACATGAAACAAAAGTTATTTACCCAAAAAGAAATCAATATAAATCAACTCGATTTGAACAAAGAGATGATAGACAGGGTCTGCTGTGAATTCCCAGTCAAAGTAGGCGGAATCCCGGGGTCCCCAGTCAAAGTAGGCAGGATCCCAGCTACAAAGACAGACCCCCCCTCTGTCATGCTATGGTTGTGCAGAGCCAGGAGTTGTAAAGGCAAAATTTGCGAAATGTAATCCTATGGTTCAAGGAGACCGCACTCAACCTCCAACCCTTAATCACATGAACTTTTATAGTATCTTAATGGAAAGCCAGCCATCAAGCATTATTGAAATTACGATTTGTGGTTTCCAAGCAGCAGTGTGTGCCGACACTGGAGCTACACATTCGGTGGCCGGAGAAAAACTTTACCATTTCCTCAAGAATAATGGACGAAGATTCGAAAAAAGTACTGTTGACATGGCCCTAGCCGACGGGCATGTACAAAAAACAGATATACTCACAACGACGGTAGATATTGGTGTGGCAGGAAAAGTTATCCCCACGAAACTGATAGTCTTGAAGAATTCCAAAGGAAACCGAACTCTTCTGGGTACAGATTTTCTGAGAGCCGCAGGTATCGTCCTGGATCTTCAGAAAGGACTGATATTTCTCAGAGGCTTCTCACCAATCGTTTAACTTTATTGAACCTCCTTCTGATATTATGTCTCTCCTGGTTGTACCTGTTGCATCCCATCCCTGTCAACTTCGAGAAAATGAGGGTACCCATCTCTCGGGCGAACAACCGACGAAATTCAATTCTCTGCTCAAAAGGTACGAGAAATGTTTCCAACCAGGGGGAGAACCAACTCCTTTCATCGAGTATCGAATCAACACTGGTGATCATCTCCCAGTCGCCATACCACCGTATAGGATGTCTCCAACTACCTATGAAATTGCTAGCCCAAGTGATCCATCCACCTCTTTAGGAACATATCATACCTCAGCTCTACGTTCGTACAGTCGAAATATGGAAGCGGATACACCACTGCATCCGATTCGCAAAAGAGGCCGACCATCAAAACTTAAGTCCATTTCCTCAGGAACCAATAGACTTCCAGACAATTCAGATTCTGCCTCCTTGCCGGGACGTCGTCGGAGCCAGAGGGGGAGGATGTAGCAGTTGCATTACACTTATCTTCTCTTTTGGATACTAGATGCCTGATTAGGCCATCCCATATGTCATCCCATAATGCATTGCGATGGTAATGAGACTGAGATGTCATGCTGAACTGTGAAGCGCGCGCGTGAATGTCTTGTCTTTCTGTTTGTAATTGTTTAGTGTGTGAATGTGATTATTAAAGAAATGTTTTCAACAACACTCGTCCTGTTGCTTCCTGCACAGATCATGATAATCTACATACCACCACAAATTTAGTTTAACGAAGTGCAATTGCACTAACAAGGGTTTTTTTTTTTTTTTTTTTGCCTCACATGGTCTTTTGGAATTGTACTTTCAACTGGTAAGTGTTCTGCTTCATTTAAATAGTTTTGGTTCTTTTTTCATGGTCTTTTGTTGTTTGATTTGCTATGTCTCAGCTCTATGGTTCCAGCACATATAAAGATAACGCTTGATGATTCTTTTCCCCCCTCCCTTTCTTTTTTTCACCCCCTCCTTTTTTCGTTTTTTTTATCCCCTCTCTTTTTCATCAACATGCATTGGCATTTATTAAAATACTGAAATAGTTATCTAGAAGGGACGGTGCGAAATGTGTACTATGCCATACTTCGCTTGAATGACCTACTACAGGTATTCAATTGCACTATATTGAATTGTTCATCAATCACTTAAAATCTAGTATAATGAAATTTTAACTTGACGCCTTTAATTTTTAATGATCGTGGTCTTTTTTTAATGTCTCCATCCAGAACATGTTTATTCGTTGGACTAATCTTGCCTTTTTTTCTTTTTTCTTTTTTTTTGACTAAGGGGAAAAAAAGGAACTGCTGTATCTGGTACTTAAATATTTGTAAAAAGAAATTTTTTTTTAAAGTTTTTTTAGAATTTTTTTTCAGGATTTAGGTTTTATCATTTTATAATGATTTTTTCTTTTTATAACTCTTATAGATATTTTTTACCAATAAAATCTCTCATATATAAAGTCTTGTCCTGAGCAACGCCCCGCATTAAGTCATTGAAGTTAGGAGCATGAAGTTTGGGAAGTTATTTTTTGGGCATTATAGACACACTAAGAACGGATTTCTCAAACTTTTAATTCGAAGTTTAATTAAAAAATAGAATTTTAATGTGTTTTTATAACATCATATTATGGCATAAAATTATTTTAACACCGTTTTAAAGGTTAAAACAGAATAGCTTTTGAATAATAATGTTTTTGGTTGAATGTAATTTTTAATTATTCTTTCATTCTGAGAAATTAGTTTTGGACAATGCGATATATTGTCTCGGGCTGGCTTCAAGAAAGACTTTATTAAAAAAAGCTTCCCTTGGCATTTTTATTTTTCTGTATAAAAAATTTAGAGGAAACATTGCAATCGTCAAAAAATTCGAACTCGAGATTTTAATGTAACACCAAGTTTTATTCCTCCTTGAATTCGAAAACACATTTTCAGAAAACATCTGTCTGGGACAAAGATGACAAAGAAACTTTGAACTAGATGCATGAAATTTGATATGCCGTCTGCACACCAAACTTGTAGATTTCGATCAAATCTTCAGCAACATATTTTTAGAGGAAATCTGTTTGTCTGTCTGACTGTTCGAATATTAGTCAGCATGATAATTACAAAACGAAGAGAGCTAGATATTTAAAATTTAGTACATCTGTCAAATTGTGAGCCAAATCCAACAAGGGGTTCACCACAGGTCCACCCGTACTTTCAGAAATATGTAAACGCGACAACTCAAAAATATATCAAATTTGGTTGTAATTTTGTGACGATAAGTGTAGTTAAATTTTTGTTTTAATAAATTGGGAAGAATGCATCTAAAACCCAAATTTGTTTTTCGGATACTTTCAACCGCATGCCAGAGATCAATCCCAAAACACTTGCCAACCATCGCACTATAGATAGAAACAGTAAAGATATTTAATTCACGTCTAGTGTTAATATTCCGTAACGTACACCAATATAACGTACACAAGGCATTTCTCTGCAATATGCGAAAAAATTTTGGAGAGACGCTCTGTCTGATTCATTTCCATTTACTTCTAATTACAGAGCTGATTTTTTTTCTTGTTTTCGTTATTTATGAAAACTAGCATTTATCAAAGCATTTTCATTTCTTCGAAAATTATATATATCGTTTCTTCTGCAATTTTTTTGTAACTAAGAATTTTTGTTTATAGATTAAAAAGCAGGTTTTCATTAAATTTTAGGAACGTTAAACGTTTAAAAGAGACTTTTACTACACTTTTAAAAATAAGAGGCGATAAGACAATTTCTTTTTAGTGAAATTATTTGATCATCTGTAAACGTTGCTATTATTTTCTATTAAAAATGATTTAAAAAACTTATTTAGAACATGACTTTGTTCTAACCAATTTCATGGCAGTCTTGCCAGTTGATGATAGCCATATAAATGCTTTAGTTCTTAGCTTTATAAGATTGCAATTGAAATTACTTAATAGAATAAGTCATTGCAGGGAGAAATTTATTCTTTCCACCGCAGCAATGTTGGATCTTAATTGTTGTTGTTTATATAAAAATCTTGGGTCACGCTGAAAACAAATACAAAATATTTGGTCATTCTGAGCTCCTACACTACTATCGATATTTTCAGAAATGTTGTATCTATCTGATATTTTATTTTAATTTTAAGAAAAGTTGAAAAAGATCTTTATTGTTAATCTTTTAAAAGATGACTTAATTTTTTTGGTATTAATAGTTTCCCCCCCTCAATTTTATGATCATTTCTATGTTTTTGTCAAATTCAAAAAGGAATAATTTTACAATAGAAGGTGTTGTGCAAATACAGATATAAATATTAAAATTTAAAAAAAAGTATTTGAAATTAATTTTTAAGAATTTTTTTCAATAAAAACTAAGCATTATTATAAAATAGGGAAAACATACTACGCTTAGAAAATACACAGTTTATGTGTACATACTTATACAAAGGTGCTTAATTTTGGGGGCTAAGGTACTTAAAAAGTGCTTAAAAGTACTAAATTTTTGCAGCAGTTTTTCACTATGCACTCTGTAGATGATCATGAATTTAAGGTATAAGTCTGCCAAAGAATCGGACCTGTATTTGACTGGTGCACATACATTTTTTCGTCATTGTCACACACACACATTCTTCTGTTGGAGTGATGACTTGAGTATTGTCCTTTTCACCTGATTTGATTCAAAAGTACGTCCCTCTCAAAAATAATGCTACTGTAATTTTAAAATGGGATTTTTAATTTCAATCGGTTGAGAAAATGGTGTCTAAATCACAAATTTGATTTTCGGGCACTATTAACTGCATGACAGGATTAATTGCCAGAAAACTCGCGAAGGATGACACGACAGATTCAATAAAAATGCTAAATTCACGCCAAAAGTTGATTATTGTATGCCAATGCCATCCATGCAAGGAGTTTTCTGGCATAATAAGTGTATTCGAGAATATGCGAGAAAATTTTGGAGATCACTACCCCTGGTTTCTAAAATTGTCTCTATCTGAAACAATTATACAATTTTATGACTAATAACTTTTTTTTCAAATAAGAAAATATATGCCAAACATCTGCTCTTATTGTCGATTTTTGAATTTTCTTTTATCAGGAAAGAATTTTTGACAGTAAATCTTAAAATTTCTTCCCCCTCATGTCATTTATTAGTTATAAAAGTAACTGAAGTATACATCCGTTTCAGATGAACCATTTCTTAAGAGTAAAAATTGACTACCATTTACTAAATAACGTGAAATTATTTTATTCATGGTTCATTCGCCTTTTAGGACTTTACTGTTGTGGTGAATACGTTCTCTCCGCGCGTATTCTTATCTTTAAACGTGCCAGTAATTCAGTAGCGAGGCGAAAGCGGGAAAATAAATCATTCCATTTTTATGCCGATATGATTGAGCTGGGTAAATGAGAGAATCTAATAAAATTGTTGATTAATATCTGGACGAACTGTTTTGCTTTTAAATCTGAAAATCCAAATGATAGTAAAACAACCTTCTGATAACCGCTATTATTTCCGGGTAACCATAATGGTTACCCGGACGTGATTTGAACACGCAACCTTATTATTATTTCTCCATACTGTTTTGATTTTCAAGTAAGCAGGTTTAAATTTAAAAACAAATCAAACTTCTATTTCATTTTACAATTCTTTGATATATTACAATTTTAATTTTTTAAAAATGAAAGAAATATGAGAATATCAGACATAATTCTTTTGGCATTTTTGAATATAAAAAGTATATCTCATAAAATTAAAAGTGCTTTTATTTTATTTATTTATTTCTGTTATGAATTTTCAAGAACTTGCAGTGAGCATTAATCTCAAATTTTTTCTAACCGACCGTTCAAAGCAAGAACTTGCATTTTCTTATTATTTTAATGAAGTTGAATCTTTTTGTTTGTTATAAATGATACTATATAAGGAAATAATTATTTTCAGAACCGAAAACTGCAGTTCAAATTGGAATCAAAGTTTATAGGTGGCATAACTCAATAGAAACTGACTTTACGAATTTCTTGAAACAGGATAATCAGTTGACATTCTTGGCATATTCTTTTGTTACGTTTTCATTGTAAAGGCGTTCCTGCAATCCGCATTAGTCACCAAAATTCCAGTGGTTTTTAGCTATTTCCTGATTGTTATCTTTTCTCCTTATTTGCGCCTTAAAAAATCTGTTGGATTTTATGTTTCAATTTATTAATAGTTAGAACATGCGAGAAACATTCGGAAAAACCCATCCGCTGATTTTTCTGATAATTTCATTATTTTTTTTTCTTTAAAAATTTCTTATTGTTTTCCAAGAAAAATGTTTCCAACAAAATTTTCTCTAACCTATTTTTTTTTCAGTCTGCAAAGATAATTGAATTGAGGGAAATATCTGCTACTGCATAATAATTAGAAAACAATTGCAGTAGCATAAGCAGAAAAGCGCTCTGATTCGATTAAAAGTTTCTATGTACTCGTATACGATGTATGCGATGACAAAATCATCGCTTATAATCAAAAGATACGGAATCGGGATATTGACAAATTGGCAGTTTTAGATATCGAGTCCGAAAACACATTTTGGGTATTTTGTCTGTTTGTTAAAAAAAAATAACGCTTTGAGCTAGATTGATGAATTTGTATAGGGGTTTTACACTAAATTTGTATATTTCTATCAAATTTTGAACGAAATGCATTCGCAATAAATTTCGCTGTCCGGTTGCTCCGATAACTGCAAAGAGAAGAGAGCTAGAGGGATAAGAGTTGATATATATATATTTAACATCTAAAGTGTAGACGCTTTTCAAATTTGGAACCAAATCTGTCAAGGGATTTTGTTTCCTTTCTGTCGATCTATACTTTCATAAGTATGTAAACGCGATAATTAAAAAACAAAAGAGCTTAAATTTATGAAATATGGCATGTGATTGTGTGACTACAATTGCAATTCTGTGTCAAATTTTGGTTTTAAACACAAATTTAATTTTCGTGTACCTGTTGCTAAATGCCAGGAATTATTCCCAAATTCGCGAAAGATAACACGAGAGATTCAGTAAAAATGCAAAATTTACGCTATATCGATATTTAGTTAACTGTTATTAGCAAAAGCCATGCAAGGCATTCGCGGTCTGATTCAAGATCCACAATTTTATCCGAAGAAGGGGGGGGGGATCTTTATTTAAGAGCAGGTGAGAAAGTTTTGGAAAGACCACCCCCGCTGGCTAGAATTATATTTTTGTCTGTGAACACGATAGCTCGAAAACGCTTTGAGCTAGAACGATCAAATTTGGTGTAAACACCCAATTTTTAAATTTCTAGCTCATTTCGAAGGAAATCCATTCAGAGGATGTCCGGCTGTCTGAATATAAATGAACAACACTACACTTACCAAACGAAAACCGTAGAAATAAATTTGGTAAGCAGATTTATCATCTAAATTGTATATTTGTGACACATTTTGAATCAAATTTCTCAAGGGATTGATCATCTTTCTATCTGTATTTTTGCAAACATGTAAACGAGAATACAAAACCGCAATGTCTAAAATAAATTAAATCTGGTATGTGATCTTGCAACTACAGTTGTAGTTGTGTTCCAGATTTTGTTCGAAAAATGACCATCCAAATTACATGTTTGATTTTCTGGTACTTCTGTATAAATCGCGTGCCAATGACTAATCGCCAAAGATTGCATGCTAGCTTCAGTAAAAATGCTAGTTTGGCACCAACAAACGATATTTCGTTACTATTGTTCGCCAATACCATGCAATTAATACACAGATGCTGTTTTTCTTTATTATATTATGAATTATACAACATTCCTATGGACTAAGTCCTTGTTCATGGCTCACAATTTTACGTGGAGGGAGGGGGATAAAATCTTTATTCGAGAGTCTGAGAGAAAGCTTCGGGAAGGTCACTCCTAATGCAGAGCCGGCCATCTGGGGGGGGGGGGGATAGCACGCAATTTGAATATTTCAGAACATTTTTCTGAAAAACGAATTCGAAAAATAAAAAAGATTATGTTCCGAAATAGTTGAAAAGGAAAATTAGATAAAACTCGGTAGAGGAGAGATGTAATTTTTATACTGTAATTGATACTGCTATTGTACAGATAGAAAATATATTTAAAAGTATCTTAAATAAATCACGGATAAAAAAACTTAAAAAAAAAACAGGAATTAGAAAAATGTTCTAAAAACTTTATAAAGTTTTACAACAGCGATGTAAATGTAAACCTAATCCAAGAAATTCGTTTGCTATCGGATTTGATTTCGAATAAAAGCGTTGTAACTAACGCACAAGAATTACTGCAATACATATTAAACAATTATTATAATGAATGATTTCTAAACATATTAAATGTGGTTAAACTTTTCTTTACGTTGCCAGTTATTATGTTGCCACTCTTTTAGCAAATTAAAATTAATAAAGCATTGTTTTCGGCCAAGCATTTGTGTAGAAAGCTGAAATGCACTTGCTGTATTAAGCACCGAAAAAAAAAAAATTGCAAAAAAAAATCTAATTTCTCTGAAGTAATTAATAGAAAAATAAAATCACGCATTAAATAAAAAATTAATATATGTTCACAATTGTAATTTTTTTAATCAAAAATTTAGGGCCCTGAAAGTTTTTTTTTTTTCATCTAGGCTCCTTTATAAGGAAAACCAGCTCTGTCCTAATGATATGCAAATACATACATTTAATAATTAAGCATTAAAATTTCAATGCCATAACCATTAATTATTTTTTAATCAAAAACATATAATTGAGGTTTATCTTATAAAAACGAATTCTTACCTTTTGTCCAGCAATCGGAATAGGTATTCGTTTTAGTGGAGATGTAAAGGTTCGGTGATATCTCATAGGGTATGGCTGTTAAAAAAGTTATCAGTCCATACCGAATGAGATTGCATCGTCACCCTTTTGTCTATCTCTTCCTTCACTCGGAATCAGCAGCATATATCCAAATAACAGCAAAGAAAATGAATACATATATATATCTCAAAACAATCTATAGTATTCACCGTTTATAATGGTCACAGATGTAACGATCAGTTGGGTGCACTGATCAAAACAGTATGGAACAGATATCACGTATTTATCCATTATGGTCGATAAAATCAAAGAGAAAAATCTCTAGATTACTACCTCCACTGAACCAATCTTCTTCAGTATTCGACCCCGTTCTTCTAAGTGAGCTAACGGCTATGAACAAAAAACATTGTCAGCATTATGATGAGATAAGGTCGCGTATTGAGCTCTAAATAAAAATGCTCTCTTCTGAAGTATAATCAACTTCCCAGACTAAGTCAGCAGAACTTGATGACTTAGATTCAACTCGCTGTAGGTATGTTGAATATTTCCCAATAGTTTTTTTTAAAAAAATTGCTGAAATACAAGAGTGATACTGAATCTCTAATCCAGAAAAACGAAATTTGACGCGTAAATGTAAAGATATGAGAAGGATGGAGGTTGAAGAAGAGAGTTGGTGTTGAAGAAGAGATTTCTGGAAATGAGATAAAAAGACGGACTTATGAGTGGATCATTTCTATATCAGAAGACCGAAGACTTTAAGATCATTCCAATAGCGAGTTCGGCTAATTATTCGGATGTAATGATCACTTTGATTTGGACACTAAGCGATCTCTACAAACGGCATCTACTGTTTAGTAACAATTCCAATACCTCTTGGTCTAACAAATCAAGTCCATTGGCCACGGACGCCCCACAACAGGTAAGTGACATTTTCTGTAGAATAAAATATTTGACATCTTCGCTTCGTTAAGAGTTCTTGACTCTAGAACTTGTCTCGAGTCACCAAATAATAATACTAGAATATTACTCATATGAACAGAAGCGATATACAGTTGCATTAAAAAAAAAAGGGGGGGGGGATCAGCCGAAAAAAACCTAGAGAAATAAAAACCAAGAGTCAGCCAATCACTTGTGAAATTCAGGGCCAGAGTAATGCTAGGGTCTTTAGGGCATACTTCAGAGGGGGAGGGATTTTCCACGCCCAAACTTCGAAATCATGTATCTTTTAAAAATTATTTTTATTTATATTTATTCTATGCAAGCAGTTTTTAAGTTATACATAGTCTAATAAATTGAAATAACTAATCATTTCATTGAGAGAGATTCAGAGAATTGATTTTAGTATCTCACATGTAAAAACTTTAAAGCAAAACTGTAAAGTTTTTTTTTTTAACGTATCCTAAATACTTTAATAAAAAGGCTACTAGGATTATTGACTTATAAGCCGGCCAACTGAAAAAACACTTGTAGATAAGTGAAATTCGAAAAATCTCAAAAAATAATGCTATAAAATCTAAATGCTCGATTTTGATGTGAATAAGTTCAAGAACTGGCCATAATAAACCAATAAAAGCACAAAATTAGATAATCTTTAAAATATAGAAAAAAGTTGTGACCCTCCAAAGTTATGGAGACCCTAAGAAGATTCCTACTTTGTCTATTTAATAACTCGGCCCCTTGCATTGATGAAAACCGTAGAGACTAAATTCTTTTGAAAAATGCATTATACGTAGAAATGCATCTTGTATGTCGAATTAAAAACAGTCTTCATCAAAAAACAAGAGTGAATACATAAAATATAACAAATAAAAAAAACCAATTTCATAAAAATGATTAAAATATAGAAAAGAATTTTTAAAAAACATGAAAGAGCATAATTTATGTTTAACACCTAAGCAGGAGTCACCGACGATCATTGGGCTCATAAATTATATTGTAAAAAATTAAGCGTGGCAGTGAACGTGTTAAGAATATATATGCTTTAAGAAGAAACGATTGAATTAAAATAGTAACTTACACCATATGGCCCACTATCGATGTTTTTCTGCAGATGACTGACGATCGAATTCTAAATTTAGACATAAACCGGACCTTCAACCAACAAGAAAAACAGTGAACTTCGTCAGATCAAATAAAACACTGCCTTGCCATTTGATCATATAGCAATTAATACTGAAAAGAAAAGAAGAAAAAAAACATTACTGGATGCAAAAAACGATTAAAATTTTTTTTATTTATTAAGATACTGTTTTCCAATCTGAGGTGCAAGCTATTGGGATGGACGTCATATCTTGAGTTCAGTTTAATGGAAAAGATGGCATTCGGGATTACATTTCGTCTAGAGAAGATTCCACTTTGCATAAGTATGAGAATGTTTGAGCCATGGCAGATTTAGATTGTAAAAATTGTATATCTTTGGTGAAATGGTATTCATAACTACAAGTATAAGAACAATGCTCGGAGGTAAAGAAATCGAAAGGCCTCAGAGGTAAAGAACTCAGACAGTTAGCAAACTTATACAGGTTGTTGTAGATAGCATTTGCAAATACAGTACAGCAGAGGAAAGAAAAATATGCTGGACTAATGAGAACATAACTCATACAAGTTGGAAAAATAACCTTCGTTAGAAAACAAAAGAAAATTCTAGGAGCTCCTAGAATGCAAATTATACAAGCATAATAAAACAATAGGAATAAATCTGCAGTAATATTTTATTTCAATAATTTCTTTGGAGTAGAACATTATGGCCATGTTCTAATCGGCACTACCCAATTAGCACAAAATATCTACTAATATTATTTTGATATCTTCATGATATTGCACAGTATTTAGAATATCGAACAACATATTGAAGATACAATATCTGGAGCAGATAGGGCGTTTAAGCGTATTCTATGTAATATTCAAACTTTCTGGAATAAGGATTTAGATTCTTTAAACTTTCATTGCACTGGATATGTCAAAAGATTGTACCAGTAAAAAAATATATTTAAGTCAATTAATTAATCAAATTAATAGGATAAGATAGATTAATAGGATGGCATGGCAGAAGCAGATAATCTGCAGAATACCTGGAAAAGAACCGAAATCAACAGGAAAATGATTTTGAACAATTTTAATTTAGAGTATAATGAACTATACATAAAATTATGCCTTGATAAACAATAGATATATGTACCTAAAGCTTGTTGGTTCATTTATTTTATAAAAAATATCATTTTTTGTTTTGCCAAAATCTTTTTTTTAAATTTGTGATTATTTTTTTACGGCATTAAGAATTGTAAATAATCTACCCACGGATAATCGAGAGCTTACTGTATTTTAATTATATTTGATAATTATAACGTGGTTCATTCCACAATATAAGGATTTAATGCATACCTAATAGAATTCGACAATCGTTAATTTATTTCGCATAAATCCAGGGTTTATAGGTAGCTTCTTTAATGCTGCACTACATTTTTTTTATCCATAGCCAAATGATCTTTTGAGTAAGTTTTCTACATTTATTATCATTATTAGACAAGAGACAAAAGTATAAACTTGAAAAAAATATACACTTTATTAGCAAGTTACTACACTAGTAATGTAACTATTCTATTAATGCTAATACAATACTAGCATTATAACTCAGATTTAGAATAGAAATTCTAAAGTTCTAGCCATCACTCAACACCATTATCGCGCATCCAATCATAACGTAGTACATTGCATGGGTTCCTCGGAAGAAAAGCTCAATTTTTTTTTTATTATTATTAGTCTTTGTTTCAAATACACATTAGAGCTTATTTTCATGAGATGCCTTTTTTTTTCATGCCCAGTTTATATTTTTTTCATATAAAAGAATTATGTTTATTTACCATATAATCAAACACAGATTTTCTATCAGCAATCTATTCACAGATATGCTTTCCACCTCGGGACATAAAAATTGCCGAATCATACTTCTCGGCATTTCCCGTGTTTACCTGATGGCTGAGGCTATTGACCTATGATCCTATTTTCATACCAGCGAACTCCTTCTCTAAGTAGAAAGCCGCTTTTCATCTCAGGAATCTTCCACTACTCCCTCTTTATACTAAATTAAATATTCAATCTGTGTGCACTGATTTTAGTGGAAAATCAAACACAATTCTTTTACAAGGATTATTCGTCAAGAATTAGTCACTGTAACATATGCTGAATGTTGAAGATTTTAATTAGTCGCTACCATGTGCAAATATACACGTTATATTTGTATTTCGATCGGTCATTTGACAATAAGTATGGCACCCATCTAGCTGACGATCTTAACTAAGGTTTGTATTGGGAATAGGGCTTATATTATGAATTGAAGTATCATGATTGGTGATGTCATATCCACATGTTTGTAACAAATAAGGGTTGGTTTTTAATTATACATATTTCATCTCTAACTGTAACTATCTTTTACTCTATGGAATGGTGAACATAACATTGAAGAATCCTGTTTTTTTTATACTAACTGTATCAGTTAATAGTTGTACGATACAAAATATTGAATCCCAATTCTAATCCGTCATTCTGTCACAACGACATTCAACCCATGTATTATGTTTTCTGATTACCTATAAATATCATTCCTTACTATTACCTGGAATAAAAATATTTACTTACCTTTCCTTGCAATGTTTATTCAATACATAAGATTAATGAGATTTTAGATGAATAAATAAATTTAGTTTGTTTTAAACGGCTTCTTTATTTGAAACAATAGCTATAGCTAGCTCAAATATCAGAATTATTGTAAGCAAATTAATTGAAAGCAAATAAAAATTGAGTGTAGAATATGAATAGAATTTTCAGAATGTAACGATTTAAAAATATACTTAAAAAGAAAATATTTTTTAAACTAAAATCATATATTTTTAAAATAAAAGTAGGCCAAATTCTCAAAAAGAAAAAAAGAAAATTAAACTCTTGTCAATAGTCTATGAAATTTTATAAAAGTTCTTATTTTTTCATAGTGCTTTAAAAAGAAAGTATAAAATTTAATTTAATACCCAAAGTTATGAGAGATGAGCAATTTGGGTGGAAGAAATAGTCAATAAAGCTAATAATTATCAATAAATAATATTTTAATCAATTAAAATATTATTTATTGATTAATAATATTTTAAATAATTATTAAATATAATTATCAGGTAATAAATTATCACTGGTAATATTAGGTAATATTACTTATCTGTATTAAATATAAAATTATCAGGTAAAGGTGTCAGGTACTATCGAACATCAACATCTGCCTGCTCTTGATAGTGCAAAAGCGAGTATCAACTCAATCCTAAAATCGGCTAAAAGCGCGAACTGATACCGAGTACCCGGCTTCATTCTGACAGGAAAAAGATTAGTTACAGGTTGTATCGAGTGTAAAAATATCAGAGAGAAATATGAGGTGCAGTCGTGTAACAGTATCAACTTGTACCAGATACAGTAAAATCAAATATCATCTAAAACCTATGCTTGGGTATATTACAGATTAAATCCCAATTGTGAGAAAATACAGTGCGATCCAGTTCATCGAATTCATAGTATTTCAATAATAACTATCCGAGAATGAACCGAGCTCTCTAACTGGAAGTTTAAAAACTTACAGAATATAACTTTTCCTGAAAGAAAAGTAGAATAAGCAATCAATAAATATTATTTGAGTATTAATTTGGAAAAAAATCTTATAACTCGTATGTTATTTAGGGAAAAACAATATCTATTCAACGTTATTGTATCAAATATGCTGCCTGATATTTATGTATTAAATATGTTATTTATAAATGCAAATATTGCTGGGATATCCTCGGAAAATACAACAAGGAAGTACGAAAGGTATTAAAAGAATGTTATATAGGTTTGGGAATGGAATTTTATTCACCTCGTACAATATTAAGAATAAAAAGAACTTTTAGATTTAATGTACTCATTAAAATTTCAGAACGTACATATTGCATTAATTTTTTTATAAAAGCTTCCTACAGTGGTAATATTTTAAACCTTGGTACTATTTAAATTTATTCTAATCGTACCGCAAGCGGTGAAATGGCGGTTCCAATGACAGGTCCAATGCATTGTTAAATACCAGTACATTTAGTGCCAAACATAGCTTTTCTAAACGTCCAATAAGGTCCCCCTAATAAAGAGGAAGAAATCTTTAAGAACAGGTGTTATTATTTTCCGAAATGCAGATAATTGGATAAAATTTCATGATTTATTACTTTTCTGATTTTCTTTATAGATTAGGATTTGCAGAATATTTTGTTCACAGTATTTCCAAAAGAATAAAGCTTTCATTTTTCGAATTTATTACGAGAAAAAACCATACAAATATTTACGATAATTAAGCTAAAGCAAGTTTCTTGAATCACAGATTTCGACCGCAACATAAATTGATGTTAAAAACTCAAACAATGTTTTTTCACTTGCATCGGATCTATATTTTTTAAGAAAAAATAGTTTAAAATATATCAAATTAAAAGTAAAACATTCAATAAGGTATCCCTCAATCATTTTAATTGCAGTTTCCTTAATTATTTTCCAGTGTTGGGAAGACCGGTTCATTTTTAAACCTTTACCGTGATTTAATCTCAAATCCACAATACGCAGACGGATCAAACGACTAAAAAAAAAATTAAGGAACTTTTGTTAGACAAGGAAATATCAAGGTAGGATCTTCGAAAATAACTTTTTTCTTTTTACTGAAGGACCCCTCCCCCCCAGAATCTAGTTTTTCATTAATAACAGCAACAAACATTGGATAAATAAATTACATCATAAAATTTAGTATTTTTATTGTTAACATCGTTTTAATTTCACTGTCATATTTTCAATAATTAAAATAAATTCTAAAATAATTTAGTATAACAGAATACAGCTATTTTGTAATGCATCTGACAATTTTAATTTTTTTTTCCTAACAATCCTTTACCACAAATAGATGCTTATTTTTAAGAAGAATGTTTTGCACAAATTCATGAAAGAATTTTATGATATATTTCATACTGAAGAACACGAATATATCTTTATCAACGTTTTGTTTGAATTTAATATTGACAGCGTTTAATTATATTTATGTAAAAGACTATAGATATTTTTGATTTGATTAGACTTTTAAAACAGCAACATAATCATACAAATCAAATATGATTCCTATGTTTTTCAGAATTATTTCAACATATTGCCAACATTTTAAATATGAAATTCTTATTATACTTCAACATTTATCAATCAGACCATTAGGATGTACAATTGCTGAAGCACAAACCATAATACATTTAATTGATTATCATAAAGTCAGACATAACAGAAATAAATAAAAATCATAAATAAATATTGCATTTCAGCTTTCAATTCAAATATACATACCTTAATTACGTTCGAAGTAGTATGGGTTGGAATTAAATAAGCATTCTCCTTAAAATCTATTCATTCCATTTGGATCATTCGAGTTCATTAATTGACTGCGGTCATCGTAAGCGCTGAAGAAAGTTTGTGAGATAGGAGATGATTCGTATTAAAAACGAGATTTGAAGGCACCATTTTATTTCAGCTAGAGAAAGTTAATTTGAATTTTCACTTCTTAAAGGGGTTTATACAGCTATTATAAGAAGACAATTGTCTTTTTGTCTCCCCGTTTCAAGAAAGATTTAGAAAATCATTCAGATTTTTCAAGCGCATTCGCTTCTCTTTTCAACAAGTTACATAAAAGCATTATCTTTTTTTTAAAAAAATGGTTTGATTGTAAACCACTTCTCATTTGAAAAAAATTGAGTTTAAAAGTGGCATTATAAACTTTATTTGCTTTTATTTTTCATTTTCCTTGTTGATTTTTTTATGCCAAAGTTTCTAATAAACGTTTCTAACTTTTTAGTTAGTTGCATTTTAACCGATTTTTAGAATGGAGCTAACATCTTCTAAAATTTTAATTTTTAATTGAATTTTTAGCTTTCCTGTATTGTTGGTATTAAATTATTAACGATAAACTGTTAAAATAATAATTCTGAATGAATTTAATTCAAATTATCCTGCAGAACAGAATTTTTATTTTGTTCTGGGAATTGCCAAATTTTTAAAATCTTAGAAGTTATAATAGTTAGAAAATCACCAATTTTTGATGCCCAGTAAAATTGTTTTTCTTTTTACAGCGCGTTATATCTGACAACATATTCGATTATAAATGTAAGAATTTTTTTTAATGTAATAATAATACTTAAGCAGTTTGAATGAATAAATTTTACGAGTCAGAGAAATTTCAAAGATTTCATTGGCAAAAAAAAAAAAAAGTAAGAAAAAAACCTGATGCAACAATAAAATACTAATGCAAAAAGTTAAAAATAAAATATTTTAATTTCAATTGCCATGCCTAGATAAAAAAAAAGCAATGCAAGTATACAATACTTAAATTTGAACCATTTTAATTTTAGTACATGCAGGATTCTTATTTTATAAAGAGAATTTACGTTATTGTGGTGCATTTATCGTTTTCCTTCAAAACAGCTCAACGAAATCTGTACAAAACATGTTCAAAAATGCCGATTTCTGATTAAAACATTTTTTACTTTTTAATACCAAATTCTTACAAAGATTTTCAGTTGTTTATAAATTTTAAGTTAGTTAAAAGTTATTGAACACAGTTTGGATACTATTTCTCTTTAATTGCTGTTACCGCTTAAAAAATTGTTTAGTTTTGTACTCAAAACGTATGTATCCATGTGGCCTTTTGCTAAATTATTCTGAAAATATTCTTCTAAACGGATGTCTCTAAAGTATTTCTTTTCGATTTCTGTCATAAACGAGTGTGAATTTCAGCAATTCATAAAAATCATCTTTTAAGTTACGATTCACATACTTCAGAATAAAATAAACTATTAAGTGTCTACTAGAGTAAAACATATTAATAATACTACGCATTAAGTAACATTTATGGATGAATAAAATTATAATTTAGTTGAAATGACAATTTGCATCGTTTCTATTTGACTGTAAACATCCATCTAAAGAAATTATCCTTTGGTTCTGGCAAGTTTTTCAATTTTTTTTTTTATCATACGACTTAGAGGTGAATATTTGAACCAATCACGATTCCATCAGATTAATTCAAATACTGTTACCATATTATATAAACCATGTACAGATGTTCGAATTTTATAATAAGGGTTTTTCTAAATGCATATTTAAAAATGTCAACAGAACATTAATTTTGCTATTTTTGTTTCTACAAATTACAAAAGGACTGATCTCACTTGCTATTCTACAGAAATTGTAAGTAATTTTACGAGTTTCTACAAAATGTATTTAGAATAGTTTATATGAAAAAATGAGCATTAATGGAAATGGCACTTCATTTTCAATATTTGTTACAGTATTTAGGTATTCTTCTGGTTATTAGATCCATACTTCCAAAATGTAAAGTTTCCTTATGCTGAAATTAATGCTTTAAGAGTAAATGCACTTGTTATATATATTGTATTATTATTTTTTTAATTTAAAATATATTATTATAAATTAAGGATGAATGATGAAAAACACATTAGAAGTTCTAAAAACAGAAACATAAATAAAAAAAATGAGTATCACTTACTTTAACAGTGCACATTTATTTCTACAGTAGGAATTGATAAATATCCATAAGATTTACGATTTGGTTTAGCATCACACCTTTGTAAAATCCAGAACATCTTTGTACTGAAGAGAAGTATTAAAAAATCATCTTAATAAGCAATAACTACAATATGCATACACCTCGACTTGAGTAGCTTGGAATCCATTTTCAAATTGCATTTCCCCTTATATAATTATTTAAGCCGGTTTATAACTTTTTGGAACATAGGGCTACAATACTTTCGATGACAACAGCTCACTAATAAAAGTTGAAAATCAGAGAAAAAATATATTCTTGTAAAACATTTAGCATCTTAAGTATTTTGGAGAGCTGCAAATACAACGATTATCGATACTGGTGAATGATAGATACTATATTAAGTCTGGTAGTCTAAGTCCATTGGAGAAACAGCAGATGAACTATATTATTAGAATCCTAAGAGACGGACGGTACCGCAAAAATATCAGAGAACTTGATACTGTGATAAACTTGATACAGATAAGTCCACTGGAAAGGCTGCAGACGAACAATATTATTGCATTCGAATCCTAAGAGACAGACTATACCATAAAACTGCGGAGAACTTGATACTGTGATAAGCCTGATGCTGATAAGTCCATTGGAAAGGCTACAGACTAACAATATTGTTGCATTCGAATCCTAAGAGATGGACTGTACCACAAAACTACCAGAGAACTTGATATGTATTGAGATGCGAAGTCCTTATTCAGAAAGTTAACTGCTACTAAGTGCCTATGTGTGCTTCGTGGTACTTCTAAGATAGCTCTTTTCATCTGAAAATCCTAAATATTTTGAAACACACGTTTTTATTTACGTTTTAAAGTAGGAAGTGAAAAGGCAAACCTTCCATCATGTAATTTATAAAGTTCGTGCAAGTTCAGAAACTATTTTTTCCTTCCATTTGGCATCTATTTGTCTGAAATAAAAACATTTCGGAAAATAGCTAATAAATTTTTATTATCTTATGATAAGTAAAATAATATACTATCATTTTATTATATATTTTTTTGTCTTCTCAAAGGAATGTTAGAATAACAGAGATATAAAAGAATTAAACTTAACTGTTTTCAGAGAAGAAACCTTTAAAACAAAACCAGTCAGGTCAGTGGTCAAAAATCACCCACATTCCATCAATCATCTATTACTTTTTCAATACCCCGCTTAAAGGAGAAATTTTTCTAGCAGAAATAATGCGATAAAGGCCGGGGTATAAAAGACTTTATTTGCTTATTTGACAGTTATGAGGCTGGGCTTTACCAGGAAGCCTTCTCTCTTTTTTTCTTTATTCCAAATTACAACAATGGAGACATAACTTACATCGAAACCTGCGACTGCTCATTTTTATAAGCGTGGTGCAAAATGACAATACTGTTGCGTGCTATTGTAGAAATTTATTCGCCCGCACCCCCCCCCCCTTCTGTCCCGCCGTTACCTCTGCTTCTTGGTCCTTATTATTTCAGCCAGTGTACGGGGTTCTATTGTCATTCCAGAAGAAATATATGGATGAAAAAAAAAATATATATAGTCTGATGTGTGAGCTCCTTGGGAAGTGGAACCGGCCGAAGAATATGTGGCGCAGTTATCGCGCCGAAACTGCGTGTAGAATTCCGTTTCTTCTTTCACATCTTTTGATTTTTATAATGGTTCGAAAACTGAATCACATTGTGCCTGGACTCAGTTTGATATGGAAACAATTTAGTTTTTGCGTGTACAATCAGCCCACGTTTCATAATGAATTCAAAATAATTCTTACTTTCTTATAAGCTCTTAATTTTCGTAAGGAACTGTTCTTATAATAATTCAAAATCATTCTTATGTTCTTGTAAGTTTTTAATTTTTGTAAAGAACTGTTTTTATATTCTAATATTATTAATTCTATTTTTACCTATTGCGTTTTTATTCAAAAGTATAAAACAATTAAGATATTTTTAAATTATTTATAGTTGTTTATAGAATGCAATTCAATGATTAATTTAAATGATAATAATAATTATCATTCGCACTTTTTAAATAAGTCCTTTATATTAATTATTAAATCTGAAGGAACAGCGAAAATGTAAATGACGGTAAAACATTAAAAACGAGAACGAAAATGCGGCGCAGGTGTTAAGGCCGAAGAAAAATATTTTCCTTTGAAAGTGTACAGATATTTTGCTATTGACAGACCTAGAAAAACTGTTTTTAATTTACTTTTATTTTTTAATCGCGTAAAAAAAGGGAGGATCTAATCATTGTCTTTTGATCGATATGCAAATTGCATATCTTAAGTTTTTCTTACCACCTCATGAATATTCCCTCTTCGATTCTTCATTTATTTACTTAAATGTTGAATTTATTTACTTTTCATCATTATTAGTCTGGATTCTCTGAGTTAACTATAAATTGTGTGATGTCTTAAAAAAAGTTTTAGGCTGTTTAAAAATACATCCTTTTTTTATTTATTTATATATGTTAACACATTGTGAATTATTACATACGGAATCCAAAACAGAATTATTGCGTATA
This sequence comes from Argiope aurantia, assembly GCA_026543865.1. Classification (NCBI taxonomy): domain Eukaryota; kingdom Metazoa; phylum Arthropoda; class Arachnida; order Araneae; family Araneidae; genus Argiope; species Argiope aurantia. The sequence continues at coordinate 879,050 of JAPMOR010082004.1, forward strand.
TTATATATATATTATAAAAAAATGCATCCTATACATTGAAGAGAAAAGAAGAAAATTTGAACTTCTGGCCCAAAACATCATATCGCGATAACATTATCAAATTAAAAATCATAATTTATTTTATCATCTGCGTTTCTACAATACTATTTCGCCATCGATTCTAAATCAAATTTACAAATTCATTGAATTATAGCAAAATATGAGATACTTTCTTTAAATACGAAACAAAAGTAACCAAATAGAACTTTAAAATTAAATATCTTTTCTTATGTAAATCTACCTATTTCCCAATCGGAAACCTAATTTTTTTGTATTTTAAAGAGGTATAAAAATAATTTTTGTGAAATAATATGCTCCTATACACTCAGAAAGAAGTAGAAATTTCGGTTGTTGTTAATTAATTGAAGATTCAGTTCAGATTTTGTAAAGTTCGTTATTAGAAAGAGCTTAACCTTTCAAGCAGAAATTACATGCGAAATTTGGCAGCTCTGGGTTCAACATCCTGACATGTAAAGCATTTCGAATGACTTTTTGATCACATGTCATGCAAATGTATTACACAACATAAAAATATTATAGTGCTAATAAAGATGTATATCATAATGGTACATGAGTTAGAAGTAAAGTAACAGAATTTTTTAATGCGATTTATTTTCTCAGACTTTTTATTTCAGTCAACAACAACAAAACCGATTTCATCAATGACATATATATAATTAATGTTACCCAGGGTATATAATGTTACCGAACTGACAAAACATGAATTTGTATAAATTGCTGTTCACTGCTGCATGTCAATTTAAGTAATGCCTAATTTTACTCTACTGGCTGATAGTATGAGGGTTCTTATTTTTTAGATGATAAAGAATTTATTACTTCTACAATTTTTTTACTTATTAATTCGTTAACAAACTAGCGGTAGCATTATCTCGCTTTTCTGTATAATCCCATAATATGGACAGTTTTGTGCAGCCACGAAAAACAACAATAGCGAGAGCGGTTTCTCTAAAATTTTTTCGCATACTCTCAGATAAAGGTGTTATTCTAAAGAACGCCTTCTATGGCACTGGCGTACAATAAATAGTTCCGGAATATTAATCTTTGGCGTTAATCTAGCATTTTTACTGAATCTATCCTGTGATCCTTAGCGAGTTTTTTGTCGATTAATCGCTGACATGCAACTAATAATATTCGAAAATCGAATTTGTGTTTTAGGCATATTTCTCCCAACCTATTGAAAAATTTTAATATATTAGACTTTTTTCTTATTGGCTTTCTAGACTTTATTCTTATTGGCTAATATAATACCACTATAGAATATAAGAAATTACTAAAAATTGGGAATTTTATTTCCTGATAAATATTTTTCAAATAATCTCTTTTTATAACTAATGCATAATGGGACTCCATACGTAACAAGAAATGGACTATTTTTGTTTATTTGAATTTATTGATGTTATTTACGTGCTCAATATCTCTTGCTAAAGTTTCAGATTAATTCATAAAATTAATCTTCTGTAATTTTAATGATTATAATATTTTATATAATCACAACTGGTATCAAAAAATTCAGGTGTCAAAACATTATTAGATGACGTACTTAGTATTAATCTTTTGGGTGTACAATATATTTATTCCTTACGCATACAAAAATGAAAACATTTCAAATAATCTCATGATTCAAGAAGTATTGGTTGATTTTTTTTTGTATATCACTGTTTTTGTTAGTATAAACTTACGCATTTTTTATTTAATATTTAAATGAAGCTCAGAAACGCATCAAATAATTTTTTTACTTCGTATGTCGTTTTTTTACTTCGTATGAATTTTAACTTCGTATGTCGAAAGAAAAGTATAAAAAAAACTTTTAATTTACTTGCTAAGCAAAAATATTTTATAAGAAAAAAGTTACTCAAAATTTCGAATGAAATTCATTAAAAATTTTTTATATTTGCAAAAAGGATAATAAATTGTAAGTGCCTTTTTCAAAGAATTGTTTGCAATATTTTTTTTATTTGATCTCATTTATATGAACAATTATAATTTGTCAAATAATTCTGTTTAAGAGCAATAAAGATTAATTTAGATTTTTAAAAACGAATGAAAAAAATGAGCATATACATATTGCCAGAATCATAAGAATAATTGTGTTGTTTTGATAAATTATGTTTAGATATATTATTATGATTTGTAATTCTTTTTTTTTACTTTCTTGTATACGAAATATAGAGAAAATATTGCAATGATAAAAAAATTATTTGAATATTCAGATTTTAGACCTTCATGAATTCGAAAAATACATTTTTGGAATTTGCCTGTGTGTTTGTCCGCTAGATTCATGAAATTTGGTACATGGTCTTCAACCGAAATTTGTAGATTATAATCAGATTCCGAGTGAATGCCATTAAGTCTGTTTAAATATAAGCTAACACGACTACATAACGAAAACAGTTAGACAGATAAAATTTGGTGCACATATTTAACATTTCTAATTTTTTAATGGGGAATCTGTTCATAACATCAAAAGAGGGTATTTCCACTGGAAGTTTCAACGCTTGCACAATTTTAAATATGTTCACAATCTCTTACGAATATTTTAGACACAGCATCGTTTAGCATACATTATTAGCTTTAAAATAGAATATATGATGATCGACAGTAGAATAGAAGGTGACACTTTTTTTTATTTTCCACAACTGTATATAATTTCTTCGTATAACAAAGAGGCTTGAATACGCATTTCAAATAGTATCATTTCAATTAGACCATTTTGGTCTAAAAGATACATCTTTACAATAGTAATTTTAAGATTACATACAAAATTCATTGCTCAAGGTTGTTGCTTTTCTGAGATCGTTATTAACATGCACATGAAAGGCCAGGATAATATAAAGTCAACAATCGACAGATTTATACTAAAATTTGATATTGTATATCAATTTTGATGATATGCTTCTTCTATCTAGTTTTTTTACTTTATTCTTACACCTGTAATATTATTTGCATGTAAAAGATAAATGGAGTTAATGTAAAGAACAATGGAATTAATGTAAAGAACAATGGAAAGAAGCATGTAAAGAACAATGGAGTTCTCGTAGACGAATTCCATACAAAATTCAAAGACAGGCATAATTCCAAAAAAAAAAAATTTTTTTTTAGAGAACAGCGGATTCTGGGAAGTTTAAAACTTAAAACTTAAAGATTCATCAAAATTTGGAAATTCAATTTTTTTGACGATTACAGTAACTTCTTTTAGTTTCTTTCGTACAGAACAAAGTAACCATGGGGAATGGTTTCCCGAAAACTATCTCTCATACGCTCTAATAAACTTGTCATGCCAGAAAACGCCTTGTATGGCAATAGTGTAAAGTATTTACGAAATATTAACTTTTGGCGTGGATTTAACATTTTTAATGAATCTATCATGTCATCCTTAGTAAGTGTTTTGACGATTAATTCCTGGCATACCGTTAATGGTAACCGAAAATTTAGCATAGAACTACAATTGTAGTCACAAAACTCCCCACTAAATTCGACATATTTAAGTTACTCCATTTTTAATTTATCGCGTTTACATGCTTGTGAAAGTAAAGACCGACAGACAGTTAACCCACTGTTGGATTTGGCTCTAAGTTTGATAAGTGTCTACACAATAGATTTTAAATCTGTGTACTGAATTTCATCTCACTAGTTCTTTTCGTTTTGTAATTATCGAATGAACTTACATTCGAAAAGCCGGACAGACGGACTTCCTCAGAACAGATTTTACCTAAAATTTAATAGAAATCTACAAATCTGGTGTAAAGACTAAAATTGTAAATTTCTGGTGTAACTTTTCACTGGTGTAAAATGGTGTAAAATTTCAACCGATTATCTCAAAGCGTTTCTGAATTATCTTTGTCACAGACAGACAGACGGACATTTTCTAAAAAGTGTTTTTTGAATTCAAACGTAGAGATTCGTCAAAATCTGGATTTCGAGTTTTACTACGATAATTATATTTTCTCCATATTACGGATATGAGATAAGAAAAATTGAAATTATTTTTTCAAAACATAAAAATTAATCAAAAGAAATCCAACTGTTGGCATACTGCAGAATAAACACTGATTAGTTGTGATCTAGGAAAAGAGAGGTCCCGCCATTACTCCGGAGATACATCGTTCTTGATTGTTTTGAAATCCGGTGAAATACTACCCTTGAGGTTTGAAACAAACATCGGCATTTCATCCCGATTTGGTGAGCGGACGCACTGTAGAAATGTAAACATTTTTATTATGTTATAAAGATGCCCAGGGGGAAGTCGGGAAAATTATAAAACTAAAAGACTTCCACAAGTCAAATTTGTATGGATTACTGTATGAGCCAAAAGAATCAGTCTGAATATTTTTACTTTCTCGCGTACGTAGTATAAAGACAGCATAGTAATCGTCAAAAAAAATTCAAACTCGAGATTCTGACGATATCTACGTTTCAGACTTCCCTGAGTTCGGAAAACACACTTTTGGAAAATGTCAGTCCGTCTGTCTGTTTGTTTATGACAAAAATAACTCAAAAACGCTTTGAGATAGACAGATGAAATTTGGTATACGGTATTTATACCAAATTTGTAGATTTCTATGAAATTTTGAGCAAATTCCATTCAGGAGAATTCTGTCTGTTTGGCTGTTCAGATCTAATTTACCACAATAGCGACAAAACGAAGAGAAGTAGATAGATCAAATTCGATCCACAGAATTAAGATCTGTAGTCTAGACACCTGTCAAATTCTGAGTGCAATACAGAAAGGGTTTGACAGGCTGTTGATCCGTACTTTCGGAAACATGTAAACGCGATAACTCAAAGACGCAATGGCTTAAATATATCAAATTTGGTATAAGATTTTGTGACTGTAAGTGTGATACTTTAACAAATTTTTGTTTCAATCGATTGGGAAAAAGCATCTAAAATACAGATTCGATTTTCGGATGTTATTAAGAGCATGCCAGGACTTCGCCAAGATGACACGATAGATTCAGTAAAAATGCTAAATTCACGCCAAAGGTTAGTATTCCGTTACTACTGTACGCCAATGCTATGCGAGGCGTTCTCTGGGATAAAATCTTTATTAAAGAATATGCGAGAAAAGTTTGGGGAGACCATTTCCGATGGTTTAGATTTGCAACTGCTAGACTAAAGACAGCAGCATTTTGAAATGGTAAAGCAATACAAATTCAATAGACATATCCAATTATGAGTCAGTATGAATCATAAAAAATTGAAAGAAGTTCTCAAATGAGTTAGGTTTCAGTTTTTTCCCCCATGTTAATGAGGCTAGGTTTAACATTTTTAGACCGATTATTTCAAACGATTCTCTTTATTTTCTTAATGTTTGATGCATTTTAAATTAAACATTGTTAATGAATCGATCTTTCAGATTCATTCAGAAGTACTTTTGAATTAAAATAAAACAGAACAAAGGAAATTAAAAATGTCTAATCTGCATACCCCAACTGGCGTAGAAAAATTCACGCATTTGCGTTACCATAACAGGCTTTGAAAATTCACGCATGCGTGTTCTGATTGTTGACAACTATTTTCAACGGATGTGGGCTTGATTTAAATTATTTGTAGGTTAGTTGTATGCTTTTATAATTAAATTGTATTTATGTTATATATTTTTTGTATATACTTATAGTTTTAAGTACATCGTTTTTTAAATAGTTTTTTTTAAACCTGTTTTCGACCGATTATTTTAAACGATTCTGTTTATTTTCTTAGTGTTTGGTGCATTTAAAATTAAACACTGTTAATTAATCGATCTGCTCATGATGAATCTGAGAAAATTTTGTTGACAAATTCTTGAGATATTACATAAATAAAGAAATATATTCTTTAGTGCCCATAAGGTTTAAATGCTCAGTGACTCTGTTTTCAATAATCATAATATAAAAAAATACTTTGTTTCAGTAAAAAATAGTATTATACTAATTGCAGATTACTCATTTTCACTTTAATTTAAAGCATAAATTCTACGGGAGCTAACAGAAAATTAGAGAGATACATATTACGTTATAACTGAAGGCCTTTATAATATTACGAGTGAATTATATGACTATCAAAATTTGAAGTATTAAAATATTTTGATGAAGAAACTATTAAAGTAGGAATTACATAAAATATTTAATTATTAAAATTTTAACGAGCATTAAGATTGGCGAACCGGCTGGTCACCAAAGGTGGCTAGTATTGCATAAAGTTTTTATGTAATATATATTATATTGAATGAAGGTTTTATGCAATATATATTATACAGTATAAAGGTTTTATGCAATATAATGCGTATTATGTAAAGGTTATTGCAGCGTTTTTATTTTTTATTCCGCTTTCTACATCTATTATTAAGATAAAATTTTTCACACATAAAAAAAATCATTTTTTGAGCCATACTGACTATATTAAAAAAATCTATATAGTAACTGAATTAGACGTAAAAAAAAACTTGCTTCAAGGTTAGACAAGGTTTTTTAAAACAGAACCTAAAAATATTTTCTTTCTGCCAACGATTTCCGTTTTTTTTTTTTTTTTTTTTAAATTTTTATTGAAGTAAGAATCGGTGAAACATTTTTTTTAAATTTAATTTTTATCCTTTCATATGAACAAATAAAATGTCACCTTTTGATTACAAGTATACATAGCTTTTTATACGAAATTTTTGTTTGATGCATAGAAATTTTATCCGATATATTGAAATCACTTTTTTAAAAATACAGTATGTATTATATTGTATTTTTTACTGAAAATTCAAAATTTCAGAAAATAAGTTCAATGTTCATATATTTTCGATTTATGGGAGTTTTTTATACTGAAGTTCACAATTACCATACTTCCAGTGGATATATGGTAATTGTGGTAACATAGTTATAGCATTGTCTTTGCTTCAGGAAGTTGGCTTAATCAAAGCAGCAATTGAGTAATATCTTGAAATGACGCACTGTATTGGGCGTTCTTTTTGTTTATATGTATTATAGCTATATTTAATAAAGGAACATTCATTTATCTTTAAGAATGGTTAAAAGGTCTGTTATATTCTCAGATTTGAAGAACATTCTCTGATTTTCTAATACATTTATTATTCCAAGAATATTTGAATATTCTTATTCAATATATATTCGAACATTTTGCTTGGAAGAATAAGGAGCAAAGCTTAGTAAAATGAGCTCATACATGCGCAGAAGCACAAAAAACGAAGAAATTATTAAATGTGTGGGATTCTTTAATAAATTGTTAAAAATTATAGAGGATTATGAATATTAAATGATATCTAAAAATTTAATGGTTAATATACTATATGAATGGGTTTTTTCCCGACGATTTGGAATGAAATAATTTTAATTTATTAATGACTGAAACGGGATATGGAATCCAATATAAAATAGTATTTGAGGCAGTATTAAATGCTATATGAAATCTGTATGCAAAGTAATATGGAGATTCAAAATTTCCTGGTTTATGATAAATTTTAGAATTGGTTTCCTACTTATTTCATTAATAAAAATAATTGCATAAGTAGTAAAATTATGAGCAAATTTTTTTTTTACCATTATTTGAAAGACATGATTTTTGTATTTATGTAGAAAATTTCGTATGCCAAATTTATAAATATATGAACACACAATTTACACGTTTCTTATTTATACATCATTTCATCGTTAATCCAATTCATTCATAAGTATATTGATAATTAAATACTTTGTTATAAGATTCAAAGGAAGCAAAATACGTCACACACTTATACACCATTTTCGATATTTAAGACAGAAAAATTCTGAGAGCAGGTATAACTTTTGAGGATTATGTGAACTGTGATAATGATATCGTAACGGCGAAATTATTCACAGTTGATGAATTAATATAATACAAATTATCTGGTACTAATCGAAATGTTGATGTAAAAGAGGTTATTCCACCTCCTTTTAAAGTTACAATAAATTTCATCGAAAACATTTAAATTTATTTTGGTCTGGCCAAACTCTAGTGAAAAAGTATTCAATGAATTTAATTTGATTTATATCATTAATACTTTGGGTACATTTGGCGCATCAGAACGTTCCACTTTTGTTTAAATTTATAGGTGTTTTTTTTGTAATTTTAATCAGCTTAAGTTATCTCAATATCATGTATCAGTATATATTCTGAATAATAAGAAATAAATGAATTCTTATGTAAAAACTACTGCCTTCACATGTTCAAAAAATTAAATGCGCTCCAAATACAAGAGTCGTTTCAAACAAATGTGTAGTCAAAGGGTTAATACTCACAGACAATTACTGTCAGACGACATTCAAACTTTTTTAAATTCAAATGTTTATTTGCATGCACAGAAAATCTATAAAATAAGAAACGTATAAATGGTATTCAAAATGCGCAATAAAGGCATGATTTTTTTCATTTTTAATTTTAAAATTATTATTTTTAATATCGTGTAATAATATATTAAAACTATATTTTTTTAAAAATTAAATTTTTACTTTTAAAGGAATTTTTATTAGAAGCTTTAAATTTGTAGAAATGTAAATTAAAAACTTGATTTTACGTCTTTTCATTTACAATTCATTTTTATGTCTCTCTCTTGAAAGATGTTAAACGGTGTTCCACAGTAGTCTTTGCTGCAATTCTTATAGTAATATTTACTACAACAAACTTAAGAATTTAAAAAGTATGAACACAGAATTGTAAATATGAGATTCACTATAGAAAAGAATCAAATGATACATGGTAATTCTGCAGCTTCAAATGAATATTGAAACATAGAAACCTCTGTTTTCTGCATAGAAAAAAAGATACGTACGGCTAGGCTTTCACAATTTATAAGAATATGATTTCTCTTTCCGAAAATTTATAAGAATATAATTATCTAATTTTTAACAAATGGGGTTTAAAGCTCCTTAAATAATTTGGAAGGGAAATATAAAATAATGGTATTATGATTAAATAAGAAATTTAATTACAAGTTAATAAGATAATTAAATCTTAATGAGATTGTTCTTTTAAACCTTTTTGTATTTCTTTTAATTGTGGAATTTCATGTGCACTCCAAAGTTTCAAGATGCTATTTTGTTATATGTAATGAAATCAATTAATACTTTTATAATTTTCATTAGAAACACAGTACCAATTTAATATTGGAACCCATTATGTTTTTTACAAGAGAAAAAAGGACATGCAGTCACAACATAGAGTAAAACAATGTATAATTAGATGATATTAGTAGTTTATGATGTGTTGTGTTTTTTATGTAATAGTAGTATCACGAAACATATCTCTATATGAAATGCGATTTAATAACAGATATTTCAGCCATCGAAGTACATCAACCGCTATGCCGCAAAGCGGCACTGATAAGCGCAAACGATATAATAATATTTGGCTTTTAAATTAGCAAAACTGATAAGGCCATTAAATTAATTTTTTTAATCTGTTTTAGATGTTGGCAAAATATTGCATTTTTTTTTCTTCCAGAATTCATTTTTTTTAAATAAAATGAGTAGAATGTTATTAGTATGGAATCATAATTATCTCTATACTCGTTGCTTTCTTATTTAATTGTTTGATAGTATATATTTGAATAATTTGGAGAAATGATGAAAATTGATACAAATGATGAAAATTGATTGCGGTATTCTAATAAAAAAATTAGTTTCTTCAGAAATGTTATTGATATCATGTCAATAACATGAAAAATATTTTTAGATTTAATAAAGCAAGGATTTAATATGTGTGAAAAGATAGGTTTTCACATTGTTTTGAATAAATATGACCTTAAGTTATAAATTGCCAAAAACTCATTATTTTTTAAATTTAATAAAAAACTATAAGTCTCCTTCAAAAAATAATCGTTCGTTAGAAACATTTATTTTAAAAATTTTTTTATACAAAATGTTAATTTATATAAACAAGGTCAAGGTATGAAAAAAAATGCCTTGTTTAGATAGTGTTTTTACTCTTTCTTTGCTTTCTGGTTAAAATAATATAATGTGCTGAAACAAATAAGCTAATTTTTTTCTGTATTTCAAAATAAAATTTATTTGAAGTTCCTCTTTTTATTATAAAGATAAATGTGTATGTGTGTGTATGTATGTTGGCGCTCTTAAAGCTACCATTTTTGGCTCAGATATACTTAGGAAAATGAAAATGTGCACATCGGAATGAATTTCAAAAAATCTTTATTAGAATTTAAATTAATTAAAAATTAAGCGAAATTCTGGCGTTTTTCTGCGATAACTAAAAATTCTAATACAAAAATAATTTTTACATCATCTTAAAATTCAAAAAATTATCTTTTCAATAATGCCAGCTTTTTAAAATAAAAATTGAATTTCTTTTCCAATCGATTTAAAAAATATTTTAAGCATATTTTTCAAATATTTATTTATCAAAAAATAAAATTTAATTTGTGCATAAGTAAAAATAAAAATCAACGTGAAAAATTAACGTTTATAAAAATCAACGTGAAATCTGATATTTTCTTAAAAAATTAATGAAAGAAAACATTTTCTAGAAATTTTATCTTATTAATTCAATAATTCTATAGTATTTAAGGCTATATATATGTGTGTGTGTGTGTGTGTGCTATCTTATGTTTGTATATAATATTTTATGTAATTTGAGTCAAGAAATGAATTACAGATTTTATATTTTTATACAGACCCCCAATGAACCTCCTATGAATCCCATATTTTTTGTATTCATATTTTTTTTTAAATCATCAAGAAAGCTTTTGTTTTAATTGAATTTCAATTATTTCCGCATCAATTCAAGTTCACATTTTACGGGACCTGATAGAAAATTAGGGAGATACGTAATACAATGAACAGAAAACCACCCATACTCGTTTGTTTGTGCATATAAAACTCGTTTACTTATGAAGAATAAAAGTTTTCATTCATTATTTTTGTTGCATTTTTCAATAAATTCAAGTTTTGTAAAAAATAATTCCTCTGTTTATTTCATTTTCCTCTTCCTATAATAGAGTTTCCCTACTTTTAGCTTCTTTGCGTGTGAAATTAAAAATATAAACCGGTCATCATCGTTCATTGTTCTAGCTAAGTTCATGCTGCTTTGGTTCCATTTTTAATAAAAAAATATTTTACTTTTATTTAAATCAAACCTTCTCCGAAATCGTCTTCCTTATGAATGACCAGACAAGTTTAAGCATTTCACAAGCATCAGAAATATATTTATGGTTAGAATTTGAAGGAAATCAGTTTTGAAAAGGTAGTCTTAAATTTTTTTTATTTAGGTTTGCTTTATATATATATGTATACTTAACTGAATGAAAGATTTCAGAAAGATAACTGTCAATTCTAAAAATATGACCATGATCATTTTACATTTGATGATTATTTCACACTTTATTTTGTTTTAATCGTAATGTTTTATTGCCTGTGCGCGATTTAATATATTATTTTTTTATATACTATGTCACTTTATTTTACTGTTTCTATTTACAGTTTTAAATGTACTTCTGAATCTTGTCCCTTTCTGCAGTACATAAGATGATGAAGATTTTAATTTACATTTTAATATTTGTTTTAGCAATTTCTGTATATAACGATAAATCGGAACCAGATGAAGAAAAATTATAAAAATTTTGCACCAATTCACTCAACCCTTATTGAAATAATAATAATGTTTTCATAAATAGTTCAGGCATCTCATAAAATAGAATTATCAAGACAAAATAATACTATTTTAAGTATCATTCACAATTATATTTATTAAAATGCGTATAAGCATTTTTTATACAATAGGGTGTAAAATAGACTTCTTGTAAAAGGAATGAAAATTATTATGAAAAAATCATTGAAATATAAAAAGTAAAAGAGAAACAAAATGTTATCATGATAACTATGTGATGGTTTATGTGTTACAATTTAATCATGATATTTATTTCTACCCGTATATTTATAATACATATCGGTAAAAATGATCAAATAAAAAAAAACACGAATAATGAATTAATGTGCTATCTGTTTTAAAATGCAATTTCTGTAGCAGAAAAAAAACTGTGCATATTTGCAACATATATAATATGCTGATGATATATTAATATGTATGCTTTTTCTTGTTACAGAGAAGACATTTTAAAACAAATCGAACACATTAACACATTTTTCTTTCGTCTAGTCCCTTGAAACAATTAAAAAAATACATCAATGGTAAAGCGCATTCCAATTCCTAAATGCGCAATGCCGTAAAATAATTGCTCCAATTCTAAGTTGTATAGCTCTTTTACTTTTAAACATGGGCGGTATTATTGAAAATAACACAATAAATGTAAATAATAAATGAAAAGTAAATGAAATAAGTACTATTAATGGAAAATTCTTTAATATTTTCCCACCTTAATTAATGACTTTCATATGAAAATCTTTACTAATATTATATTAATATGTCTCATCTAGTCGCTTACAAATTCCGGTCAACAAAATTAAGTTTGAAACATTTTTATTTCATATGAAGGCTCATCACCCTTAGGAATGTTGTCAATAATTGGCTGCCTTTTTCCACCTTCAACTTTGTAGAGAAATCTCAAAGACAGTACATTACTGTACATTCTATGAGAGAGAAAAACTTGATGGAATCCTCCAGAGACAACTATTGTGTCGATTTCGCCAATTTTTATTACATATGAAAGATCAAGTTTTTAGATCCACATCGTTAGTCATCTACCTTCCTCCTTCTTTTTTTCATTTGCGAGATATATTGCAAAATAAAAACTGAGCAAATCCCTCAACCTCATCAAATAGATCAATTTGGCCATTTTTAAAGCATATTTAATTAATCAGAACTCTCAACAGTTATTATTGATAGTTTAAAATAATACTCCCTTGTTGTGATGTTATTTATCAAAGTTGATTGACATGATGTGTTATGACTATATTATGATCGACTATATTAATTTTATCAATTCCTTCCAAATTTCATTTTTATTCTCTTTATTTTGCCTTAATATGAACAAAGATAAGTGGTGCTAAAGTTTATAAAAGCATTTTTAAGAAAATTTTTGTAAGGGACACATATAAAGGAATTTTCAGCTTTTAAAAAATTGCTCTTTATAGAAATGCGGAAAAGTCAGAGAATGGTACTGAATATTTTTATTAATAAAAAGATACAAAAAAACTTCTCTATATGTTCTAATTTTTAAATTTACAGTAGTCATACATTTACTACGCATATAAATTAAGAATTCATCGAGATTAATGCATTTAGAATAAGAGTGGCTCATAAAATTTCTTCTTCAAAAAATGTTTCTGTTTATTTCAGTATTTTAAATTTAAGTGGAATTTCTTAAGTTTGCATTTTAATTTGTCCCGGAACAATTTTTTCAAAGAAATAAATTTTAAAATGCTTTGAGAAATAAGATTAAAGTTAAATTTCTAATAAAATTCATTGAAAAATTTATATGAGAATTCCCTCTTGTATGCCCATATAAAGCATTTTTAGAGATGTGAAATATTTCTGTTTTCATATAAAATAAGAAGTGAACAATCAACAAAAATGTGTCCGTTAGAAAAGATTTCTCAGAACTGTAATATTGTAATAGTCTGATTTTAGAAGAGCGGGTGTATCTATACAAAAGGTATTTATTTATCTAAAATGGTCTGAAATGAATCCGAAATCGATTTTTCCATTTCATTTCATATTTTTTCTAATATTTTCATTAAACTGGAATTTATATACATGTATGTAATCTCTTATTCTAATTTAAATCATAATTAGTTTCCAAATTATTATATTAATTTAACCCCTATTAACTTCATTCTAAGATGCTCTCTTATTTCCTGATCCAATTCCACTTTTTTTACTTAATTAATTCTACTTGCGCTCTAGAAAACTGTAAAATCAGCATCGTCCTACGTTCCAAGTGAAGCGATTAGAAATCCTTAATATTTGCAACATACTTTTAAAGGTACCTAAAATTTCCTTACCTAAATCAACACATGTTAAAGAAATCTCCATGAAAATTCCATTGTAAAACTAACGAAGGGAAAAATGTTTTCTCTTTTGATCTTGTATCGCGATGTAGAATAACGTGTTTCTTACCACTTATTCTGTATATAAATTATGCCTCCCGGGATGGAATAAAACGAAGTTAAAAAATTTTTTAAGTGTTCAGCCACACAATTACTAAAAAATTTGCTTACATACATACAATATAAGATAAGTAGTGGTATCTAGAATTTTGTAAATTTTTTATCATTTTGCTCAGAACTGTCATATTTACTTAAAAGACAAAGTAATTCATTGTTTATTCGAATTATTTTGTACAAAGTAATTTATTGTTTATTAAAGCTTCATTAGCTTTTGTAAACAATTAAGAATTTAAAAAATTAAAGAATTCTCTTTTACAAGTTTAGAATGCAAGGAAATAAGTAGTAGCTCAAAAAATTTGCTCTAACCGTAGCTTCTTTACTGAAAACATATGAATTTTTCAGAGAATAAAAGCAAACCGATTTTCGGACAAGAACAATACCTGTTTTCGGGAATTCATGACAATCGCATGCGGTACAAAGGTGTGATCCAAGTCAAGGACTACAATAAAATGAAAAAATAAGTATTTTTTTTTCACTTGCCATAAAATGATTCTTTTGAGAGATGGAAAAAAATATGAAATTTATGTGTAAAAAAATTACGAAATAAATGAAGAAGGCTCTTTTATAGAAGGTGACTTCTAGAGGAATTGAATAGCATACATTTCAGATAGCTGGGATATTTCCAGTTTTTGATCATATTTCACAATTTATCTCCTTTTTTATTTACGAATAAAATATTTTAAAACTTTAACTTAATTTTTTTATAATTATTTTTTAAAATCTTATAGAAATAAACCTTAGAATTTTACATTTTAATTAGATACTATCTTAAACAATTAGCCACCACCAAACTTTTAATATGCGTAAAATATTAACACTCAGGTAATCGTTAAAGATAAAAAACAATGTAAACAACAATGAAATATATCGTTATTTACTCTTTTCTTTTATTAGTCAAAATGCTTTTTCATAGCTTTTGATAAAAAAAAATGTCTATAATGTTAGAAACCTTGTCAGACTTAATGAAGATTAAAGTTCAGACGATATGGCCAATTTAGTTTCACTAGATTTTACGAAAGATGAACTTTTCTAAAACGAGATGCATTATTAATAAATTGGCCGTTGTTAAATCCTCCCTGAAATTACAATGTGCTGTATAAAGGTGAACAACTTCACTGGGAAATTAGCTATTGGGTTATCAATTTTTATTCCAGGCAGGAAGTACTGAACAGAATTTTTGGTTCAAAAGTCAAAGATCAAGGTCCATTACTTTAAAACATTCTTTTACTGGTTTCGATGCGAGCAGATGGCATGTATTTTAAAATTGGTACGCGCAGATAATTACGGCATTTTAAAGGGGTTTTTTTTTACTATGAAATAATGATTGCACAATACAGTAAGTGCTAATCATAACTAACTGGACTTGATCGTTGCGGCTTTTACAGATTTAAAAATAAATTTCTTAAAACGGAGAATTATTTTAAACATGCATGCAATCTGAAATATGCAACGAACTTTGGGATGAGAGTTTTATAATTTTTACAAACAAAAGAATTCAAATTTAATTAGTTACACAAGAACATTAAAAACTAGCTTACACTTTCGTCCTTATGGATTAAATTTTAATTATACATTGGATGCGAAAAAATAAAAATCTATTTAATAGGAATATCAACACGTCTTTAAACAAATGATTCTTAAATAATATGTTTTTTAATGCAAAATCCTTTTTTTTTTTGCATTTTTATGCGCCACAAATTATAATACACAAAAGTTTCGCACGTTGAAAATGAAACCTGCCGGTAAAAATATATATAAAAAAATAATACAGAAATATCAAAAAGTAAAGTTAGAAGAGTTTCAAATGTCATCGCTGCCTGGCAATGGAATATCCATAAATTTCCTTGTTTCAAAATCGTTTGCATTTATTTTAAATTTTGGGAAACAGATTAAAAATAAAGAAAAATTGCACAGAAATAAAATATGTATAATCTAAAAGAATTGAATAAATTCAAACGTTAAATTTTACGATGGTATACAAATTTTACCTATAGGATAATTTGCTCCAAAATTAATTCGGAAAGAGCGGGAACATTACAGTTATTTTGTAATTAATAAGCTATTTAATTAATTTTAACACTTTGAAAAACAGTATTGTTTCTATTGTCTTGTATAATAACTATGCAAAGTTTGGTTGAATTTGCATCAGTTCTTTATAATAGGATATACATACATACCCACAATTATTAGAATTTAATATTTTGTTATATCAACATATGTTTATTCCAATTAATATATTCGTTCAAGATCTTATCGGTCATTTCAATGAAAGCAACCTGAAATTTTCAGTGTGTTACAATAAAATCAATCATATCTCTAAAAAAATAATTCACTATAATAAAAAATAATGTATTGTCTATTTTAAAAATAATATTTTGACTATCTACAACTTGGATATTGAAAATTATATTTTCATTCTGATTTTCTTAAATTTTTTTTCCAGCAAGGCTTGTAGCTCAGTCCGGAGCAATTATAATTTTGAATTACTAAAAAATTTATTATTATGAGACAATTACCCAATTCTATTAAATTTAATCATATTTAATCTTTCTTGTTTCCATGGGACACAAAATAACTTGAAATATAAACAAAAAAATCATAAGAAATGAAATAAGCTTAGAATCTTTAGATTATGTTGGTATTTCGTATATTAGTTTTTATAGATTTAGAAAATAATATATCAAAAGTCACGAGAATCTTTATTAATTGACAAAGCACATTGAACCACTGTAAAATTCATCGTATTAGGCTTTTTTAGCATTTATCTTTTAGTTACCTTTTTACATTTTAACACAAAGAAAAATATATCTTAACTCTCAATACAAAAGTGAAATATTTTGAAACGCATGTTGATAACATTTGAAAACTTGTAAATAATTTTAAGATTTAATAACAACCACCAATAAAATGGTCACCGCTATCTAAATAGTGAATCTAAATTTGTGTAACAATCTAGATTAAAGAGCAACTCAGCTAAAAATCTCGAAGTGTAACTCTGAAAGATTTCAAGTTTCGCTAAAAAATTGTTTCATCCAAGAATGTTGTATATTTATCAAATATCAATTTTTAAAAATCATATATGCGAAAAATCAGTTCCTATTAAAGTACCGACAATATCTTTTTAGAATTCCTTATATTTGAATAAATAACATAAAGGAAACTATTTGTTTCAAAGTTTAAATATGGACCGCTGAAAGCATAATGAGATCAAACTACATGAACAAAATTTTGATAAAGTTTTCATTGATTACTTAATTCAAAAATTTACACAATTGATAAATATCCAAAACTGAAGGCAATTATGAAATTCTTATGATAATATGACAATTGGAACTGAATAAGAATCTGAAAATTCTGACTCCAACTGTTATAAAGAAAAACTTGAAAAATTCTTTTTAACTATTCAATTTTTCAAATTCGTCACTCCCCCCTTCTCCTCCCTTACGCTTTGTCTTCATGTCCTAGAAATATCTGCATTTCACAAAAGGGCAATCAATCAATCAACAACCAAGAACAATACAACCATTTTAACATTTATTACAATTGTTTGTCGAATAAAATTGAATAGAAAGTAAGGTTAAAAAATATTCTATATAAATGAACCTTTATGGAAAGGAGTTACAAGTATTTACTTTTTAGAAGAATACAAGTTAATATGAAATTTACCCTTAAAAATCATAGATATGAAAATAGAAACTAATGGACAAGTATTATCAGCACTTTATCTAGAGAATAAGTCATGTAATGCACTTCACGAATAAGAGTATAATAATTTTAGAGTTTTTAAAAATATAATTGAATATATTTTTTTACAAAAGTTTTTATTGAAATATCTAATATACGAATCGCATTTTTTTTTGTAATATAGATAGCAATGTTAATTGTTAAACTTTAAAAGAAAGCTTAACAATTTTGTTTTAGTAACGCCCAGTAATTTCAATTTCACTTCTGTTATGTTATATATATGAATATAGTTGCATTGAAATTGTTCTCAAAAATATTTAAATACATGATTAATAATGGATACAGGCTTAAAAATTTCAAAATAAATATTAATCTTAAAAATCAATCAAGAAGAGATTTAAAAATAGCTACCGATGATAGCATTTGTTGCATTTTTGTGTTTAGAAAAGGTTTTTTAATACATTTAAAGAAACAAACAAGATCAATATTAAATACTAATCGGCAAAGAATTATTTAGTTGTAGTATCAAAGATTTTAATTCACTTAAATTCTAGATTTTTATTCGCGATTAACATTTTTAAAAATATTTATTATTCTTTTGTGGATCTCCTTTAAGATATTTTGATAAAAATAACTATAATTATTAGAAATAATTGTAATTATGCTTATTTCCAAATAAAAAATTGCAATAGTGGTTACAAAATTTAGAAATTAGAAAATAGTTTAGGGGAAAAAAACTGAAATAAAAAAAGTATTTAAAAAGTAATTCGATAAATTTTATTTCTAAAACTTCATATGTTAAATTAAAAACATATAAGAACAAAATAAAGCAATAAATTGGCACATGTAATAAAAAAAATATACAAAATATAATCAAGCGATATTAAGCTAATATCCAAACGATAATCTAAACCAGAAGAAAATTTTTAATATTTAGAAATTTAAAAATATACTAAATCAGTATAAATAATAGTATAATAATAACAAATTTACTATGATTCACATTATTATCATTTTACATTTACTATGATTCACATAGGTATTTTTTAAAAACACAGTTTTTGAAAAAGAACGTTTTTCAAGATCATAATTAGCTACATGAATACAGGCATTGTTATTATTATTGCATTGATTGTTATTATTAAAATAATATTCTAAATGTAAAATTTGTACCAATACTTTAATTATGAAATAAATTTCTATTTAAATGTTATCACCTGTTGAAGGACATCGGGAAAACTGCGCTTCCTTTAAACTCATCGATAAACTTGAAAAACATTACAAACAAAATTAAATTTAAAAAGCATGCTCTGAATCTCGTAGATGTAAATTTTAAAGATTTATCAAACGATAAACACTACCAGTGAATCTTCCAAAAATGTTCCAGAACTTTTTCCGAAGTTGAGTGAACACGAATAAACGGTTCCCTAGTAGGTTTCTGGGAAGCAAAAGACGCCAACCCGAAAGGCCTTTGGCCGCCAATATAATTCGCCAAAAGATTAATGAGAAAAAACGCAAACGGGTAGGGAGAATCAAGTAAAGAACGGGAATAATAATAATCCGAAGAGAATCAAAAACAAAGCTATGACACGATTTCATGAATATTTTTCATTTCATGACCATTCATGGGCTACTAAATCAAGAGTGCTGTTAAGTACTTTACTTCGGGTAATAATTTCTCCGAAATTTTCTGCAATTGTTCTGACATGAATCGCATTTTCTAGCGGGATTGTAATAGAGATCTTGCGAACATCTCTTAATAAATAAGAAATGTATTTTCATATTGATAAGAGTACAATGAAGGATATATAAAAAAGAAAATAACCAGATACTCTAGAATGAACCGCAATTTATAAACAAAAAACTAAAATTGAATGAAAAAAGTAATAAAAAAACGGACTAAAATGTAGAAAGCAATAAATTTTAAATAATCTGTTATTTATTATATAATATAAATGTACAATAATTTTTTTTTGTTTAATTACATATGTTTCATAAATATTTCCCCTTTCACTTCTACGCCAACAGGTGTTTTTGACGATGCAATTTCACTAAAAATGACCTGCTTAGCGAAAATTTCGATCGATTTTTTTTCATTTAAATCAGCAGGTGTTTGCGGTGATCAGATTTCGGTGAAAACGTTATATTCTGCTTAGTGGCACTTTTAAAGCAACTGGATTGCTTTCATGAATTTCCGTTAAAAGATTGTTGTTATTTATTATAATGATGATACTGAAACGAATGATTGTTAAATAATTTCTGTTTAATGCACTATTAAATGATTATTATTAAAATTTAGAAATCTTTATTGCCATTTTTAGCTTCCAAAAATTTGTTTTCTTTTTGGAACTTAGAGAATTCAAATTTTTATCAGAATTCAGTTTTCAGAATTCGGATTTTTAAGTAAATCCAATTTTTATAGTGAATACCTTTGAAACAGAGAAATTCCATAATAAACAAATTATTTCCTCCCTTATAATAATCCTGCTCAGAATGCTTTGCGATTTTAGTTATTAAAATTTTATGAAAATGAAAGGAAGTTAATTAATCCAAGATTTTGTAATGTTTTAAGCTTTCCCACAGGAGAATACATAATCTACAAGTACACATTTTTCTAATATTTCGCTTCTATTGGACTTTATTAAGCTTTTCTCTTTAATGTTGGTTGTAAGGTATCATGAAGGACTGAAAAAATAATGCCATGTTTCACTTGACATCTGTATTAACTAAACAACTGATGAGTACGGGTGTGAAAATAATTATAATATGCCCTGAGTGTCTGTTATCCTTAATAAGACACTATGATAGGAAATTAGAAGAAAGAGAAAGAAATGTTAGGGGTAGGGGTAGATGGGATAGGTATGTATTGTTTGACAACGTATTATAAAACCCTCTGCGCTTTTTGCGCATGTGTTAGGATGGATTGAATTCCTCAAAATCGGAGGGAGAGGAAAAATGACAAGAGGTAATGCTTATATTTAACAATAAAATAAACTCGGATTACTCGCAGACTAAATCAAAACAATACGATCAGGAACGACACGAGATTCACATATACGTAAAAAAAATATTGAACAAAAAAGTATCTAATAGGGCGAAAATCAAAGTCAAAGAATGACGAAGAAATTCGGAAATGCGCTCATCCTTCCGCATCTCTCCCCTTAATGAGATAGAATCGTCGAAACGTGGTCATCTTAGAATACTGAAACGAACAATAGCAACGAACTTATGATCCGGCTTTAATCTTTTCTTCTGGCTTTATTGTTATGTTTATCATATAGTATTGAAGAAAATTGTGATAAATAATAACATATTTTACCCTGAATAGAATCTATGTAGAACAAATTATTGCTTAAAATTTATAAAAATGTTTAATAAATTCATATAACCAATATTATGTCGTTTTTAAACACAGAAAACTCAAACTTGTTATTTGGCATTAAATTGCAAATAATGGAACTTTTTAAGTATGTCTTTTGCTATAACATTGAAAATCGCTAGTTATTTTCCGGGCAATTTTTTTTCTTAGACCTATATGATTCTATTAAAATTAAATAATTTTAATTAAAAAAATTACTCAACCTTTTTGCTGAACAAATATATAAGGTTGTAAAAAATTTTTAAAAACATCATCAAAAACTTTCAGAAATATTTTCAAGATTTCAACTGAACATTTTGTTTATTACACATTCGTTCCTTATAGTTTTTAACATTTATTTTAAAAGTGAATAAAAAACAACATTTAAATGCATTTAAGAGAAAGATTAATAACATTTGGCGTAATTTAATTTGAGCGAAATTCTAATTCGATTGATTGATTGAAAAAAGCTTTGAAAGATGCAAATTCATTATCGTATGGAAAGCTGTAACATATAAATAGTTTCTGTTACAAAACATGCAGCTATCGTTGGCACAAAAGTGAAGATTTTTTTTAATTCTTTGATTTATTAATTTATTATTTAAAAATTATATTTGAGCAAATTTTGTTCAACTCAAACTCCCCTTGCACCAGCTGTATTACATTTACAAAAATTACTCTATTACATTTGTGAGTCGTTTGCATAAATTAACTTTCATGTATTGCAGGCAAACCACAGCTGTTATTAAATGATATATTTTATATTTTTCTTACAGTTTACTCTTTAATTTCGCAAACGATTTTATTTATTTATTCTTATGAACTTAATAAAAATTATATAAAAAAAATCTTTTCGGAAAAGAAACTTTTACCTGAGAAGCAAAAATCGAAAATAGAAAAAAAAAATAATAATAAAGGATGATTTGATTGTTCTTTTTTAGTGACTTTTACCTCTGAAACATTTTTATAGACTAAAAATCGTTTTTATTTTAGAGATTTTTCCATCATTATATTTGCATTGTATTATTATTCTGCATTCCATCATTATATCTGCATCATCAATTAGTATCTCTTGATTAAATTTTTTCCATATTTTAAAATATGGATTTCCTTATTATTCAGTTTTACTCTGTGTGTTTAAATATCGAACAAGTTTTATTGTTTTAATATTCTTGGATTTCCAGTATATTCTTCAAACAATGCCATGTTTAAAAGAAATAAATATTTAAGAAATAAATTTCTTTTATAAAGGAAGAAAGAAACAATGCATTACTTTCTTTTAAAATAAAGTTTAAAAAATATTTTTTGTGCAGTGAAATTAAATGTTTTCTGAAATAGGATCGTTTGTTAATGTGATTCCATCTTTAAATATTTTACTGAACGAAATATGATACTGCAGTTGCAAGAGTTTTGCTTTCTTGTATACGAAGTGTATCAAAAGAAAATTTTGTCATAATTAAAAGTAATTTTATGAACAATTTTTTTTGCGAATTTCACTCAAAATTTTAACGAGTTTCTATGTTTTAGACTTCCCTTATTAAAAAAAACAATTTTGAAAGTACATCTGTCTTTCTTTGAATTCGATAAACAAAAGCGCAACAAATTTAATGGCTAAAATGTGGTCTTTCATTTTGCATATTTCAGTACTTTTGGAGAAAGTCTCTGTATGGGAAGTCTATATATTTCATCTATCTATCTTCGTGCGTGTAAACATAAGAACGTAAAAATGCAATAAAGCAGATAAATGAAATTTGCATATAATTTTAATCTTTCGAAATGTAGAAATCTTAGTCATAGAAATGTAATTTAGATCTTAGTCAAATTTCAGATTGAATACTTAAATTGAACTTCGTTGAATTAAATTGAATTGAATTGAACTTCGTTTTTCAGTTTATTCGCTGATAAGTAAACACTATTATTCAAAACCGGAATAATTTAGATAAACAAAATTTGGTATTATGTCTTAACGCCGAAATTGTAGGTTTGTGTCAAATTTGGAATCCAGTTATAAAGACTAAAGTATGATTAAATTACAAAACATAGACTATCTAACTTCGCATCTGCACCTTCGAATATGAATGCCTGACATTTTAAAATCAGATCTACTTAATTAAAACAAACAATCACGGATTATTCTTAAAGTTAATTAAAAAATATTCTTTTGAAGACAAAAAATTGTTAAATAAATCAGACGAAACTTAAAAACTGAATTAATAAATCAGAATGAAAGATTCCGAATCATAATTAATAAAAATTGACCATAAATTTAATTATGCTATATTAAAACGAACGAACACGAATTATTCTTAAAGTTAATTTTAAAAAAAATCTTTTTCTTTCCTAAATAAAAAAGGATATTAAATAAATCAGACTAAGTTTAAAAACTTAATTAATAAATCATAATTACATATTCAGAATTAATAAAAAGTTACGAAAAATTCATTAAATTTCTAGTATTTCAACCTCAATTAAATTACAGTAAATATAAAGCAGAAATATTAAAACATATTTAGTTCAGCAAAGAAGTGTTCTTACCGTTACAAGTTGCAATTGCACGATAGAGAGAGACAGCAAATTCGAAATTTGATTTGACGCGGGTCACTTAACAATTATTGTAAAAGCATGATTGGGTTCCATTGAATTCGCTGCGTCACGTTTTTATTATTTACAAGCATATTATTTCAGGGATGAGGTGTAAGATATCTACGTAGGCAAAAGAGTAAAGTTTAGCCGACAGTTTTGGCGGAATTTCTTTTTTGATAGTTTACTTTAATCCACCCTATATCTGATTAATTTTTTTAGTTGCTTTTGCTTTTATATTACAAAGTTAAACTTTGTTTTGTTAAAATTAATTTGTTTAATTGACTTTTAGTTTTAGTATGGATGTGATTAGACAAATTGTTCGTCCCGAAGAATTTTGAAATGATAAATGTTTTACTTTGAAAGATTTTGGAAAAAATTTCATTTTTGATAGTTTACATTGAACCTATTTCTGATAGTTTACATTGACCTATTTCTGATAAATTATTTAAAATTCCTTTCGGTGTTTATATTATAAAAAATTGTTCATTTTTATTAAAATTAAGAAGTTAAATTGAATTTTAGCTTTAATCTGCATATTATGATACCAATTGTTTGTGCCGAAGAATTTTGAAATGATGAATGTTTTATTTTGAGGATTTTTCAATTAAAAGCCTGATTTATAAAAGTTCATACTTACTTAATAATAAGAGGATAAAACTTTATTCCAAGTATCAAATATCATTGTGCAATTTGTTAAACTTCATATGATATTTACTATAGTATTTAGATACTTTCATACTTGGGCTTAGTTCTCGTAATTTAAATATTTTGTTTAATCACAATAACTTTCTTTAAAAATTAAAAACTTTTTGTAAAAATATTGTAAGATCATTGTAAATGATGCAGAGACTTTTTAAAAATGTTACAGACTAAAAAAATGATGTTTTATTTTACCATTAATTTTCAATGTTTCAATACATTTTACTCAAATTTTCATATCAGTTTTAATCACGTGAACAACATCGGTCTTCCCGTGAATTCTGAAATTTTAACAGTTGATATTAAAACATATTTTCTTATTTTAATTTCAATAATTAGTTTTTCCAATTATTTTATACCTAATTCGTTTTTTTATATTATCATGTTTTAATTTTTATTTTAAGTGAACAAATTTCTATCATGACCTTTTTCATAGAGCACAATTATTTGCAATCCTTTATAATGGCACAATCCCCCCTCCCCTTTCCCTCAGTTTTCTGTTCAACTGTATAAAAACAACCAGTTGAATAGCGCATATGTAAATTCGCTTAAGAATTCGAGGAAACACAAAATAATTTTATATTCATATTTAGATTACTGATTTCACACATAAATACGATTAGAGTCAACTTATTTTTTAAATGTAAAAATTATTAATAATCGTTCTGGAATTTTTATTATTTTTTCTCTTAATTTTTAATTCATTTATTTAAATTGTTAAAGTTTATTTTAAAGTTAAATTCGAGGCATTTTGCATTTGACGTACAATAACACCTAACTGATTCAAATCAGGTTATTGTGTAATCTCACATTACTGATGCCTTGTTAATCAGCAATAACAAAATAAAGGTATTTTTCAGGATTATAAATACTAGCAGTTTCATAATTTTTAAACATTTACTTGTAATAAGCAGTATTTGCAATGTGCTAAGATGCCATACGTCAGTATTCAAGATCAGTATCAGTATGCCATAAGAAACAACAACTGTGAGGAATTAATAAAATATTCTTGAGGCATTAATTTTTCAAATTAAAAAGTTCCATTCTTTTGCAATTAAAACTGACTAATGAAAATTTAAATGAATCTATTCTACAAAAACCTGCCATTTTAGACTTCTCTATCGACCATCATGAAGAAAATATGCCAATCAGTGATTGGACTTTCTCCATGACTGATGATCTAAAATAATGAAATTGGTGATTGTTCTAAAATAATAATATTCAAAGCTTTATAACTCGATCGAGCTTGATCGCAGAAGATTGAAATGTTAGATTATTAGGATAATTTTACTGAATATGATATATAGGGCAGAAGGATTGCATGCAATTTAGACTTCATTATTGTTTTCAAAAGCTCATTAAATAATAGAAGTAAAACAAAATATTATTTACCAAATTTTAAATCTTTTTGAAGGTAAAACTGAACTGTATGATTGATCAGAGAAATTTGTATTGAATCATTTTTAGAAATATTGCATAAATTATTTTTAAAAAATGTTCTATGGTGCACACTAGATTACGACGCAGAAGAATTCGATTTTCAGCAGTAATATTTTCCAAAATCGTGTTTGGTTTCAGCAAAAACGTTTCTATATTGATTGAAGTTTTATCTCTTCCATTTCAAATTCAAATTTAAATCCTACAGAAGCTGACAGCAAATTAGAGAGTAATATAGTACAATTAATAAAATATCGTAAAGCTTTTATTATAATATGAGTTATATGACTTCAAATTTGAAGCTTAAAATTATTTTACTGAAGAAGCTATTAAGAGACCAAGTTATATAAATATTTAATTGAAAATTTTAAATGCCATTACTCCTGGCTAATCAGTTAGTCGCCAAAGGGGGCTATTATGTAAATATTCATCAAATATTACATCATCCATTCATTAAGATACGAAATTTTCTAATCACGTATAATGCTATTCACTTTGATTGTTCTACAATTGCAATAGCGATTTTATAAAAGAGGAAGAAAAACTTGGGAAATTGAACGTATAAGATATCCTTGAACATATAAGATAAGAACATATAAGAGAAGTATTAGAATGCCAAGCAAGAAAATATACTTATTTGAAAATATGATTTGCACACTTCTGGGCATTTTAAAACACTGACATATTTAAGTAACAAGCAACGTTTGGATGTGCTGACAATTTAAGCGGTATAAAAAGAGTACTGTGTCGTTTTGTGAATTTCCGATATTTTTATAAGTATGTTAACAGAACTGTATAGTTATTACATACGACAGGATCTTTACTTTCCAGTTGAGTAATAGGGAAGATGTGGCGTTATACATATCGTGAAGAAATTAACATGATTTTTTTTTTCAAATTATCTTAAATGCTAATGGGTAAACTATCAGTCTGGAACTGGAAATAGAATGTTCTAAATGTATGAACTAAAAAATGGAATGACCTGGTTTGCCAAGGTGCTGTTTGTATGACATTACCTATTTGTATGACTACCAAAGAATAAGACTTCATAATTATAACTGGAGTAGTATGAGAATGGCCAGAAACATTGACGTCAGATTGAATTGATTTCTTGGATTCGAACTGAAATAAAATATATGAAAATATGCGAATGAAAAAGCTATTAAGAATTATAATGCCTTTTTAAGCATGGTGATTTTATGCATTTTGCTGCCCCATTCTATGCACAGAACAAGGCTCTACCTTTAACAAATTGGTCAATTTAGTGCCACTTTTTAAATTGTTAATGAATTATTTTAAGCTAATCTTTTTTATTAGCTTTTTTAAAATGCACTTGCTTTTATTTATCTATTATTTCTTCATTTTTCTCGGCATTCACTTTTATATACAATATTATTGAATCCGAAGTTCGTGTTCATAAATTATTTAGTAATTAAAAAAATGGGCGAGACATATAGGAACTAGATCAATGACACTTTTTAAAGAGTTAATATAATTTTAATACTTTATAATTCATAGAATTGGTATTTATTACACACATATATTCGACAACTTCAAAAATAAAATTTTAATTGTCCTACTTGCTGATTTCTTTCAGTCTAACGATCCTAAGCAGTTGCCTAATCGGAAATCCGCCACAGTTTTTACGTTGTGAATGCTTATAATAACACACTCAATCACATTCGTAAAGTATGCCTAATTGTATGAGTAGAATTTGCTAGAATGTAATATAAATGAGATATTTGTGGAAAAATGAATTTCAAAAATATCCTTCAAAAATTATTATTTCAAATTATTTTAAAGCTTTTAACGTTGTACAATTGATTAAATTCATTAAATTCAAATTTAAAATTTTCAATAACATTTTTCATATTCATCATTAACATTTATCATGCGCAATGCGATGTATTGAAAGGAAGGGGAGAAAAGAAGAGGTACAGCCTTCACACGTCCAATTATTTCACACGTCCCAATGTAGATGGCAGCAGTCATCACTATATGAAATAGTATTTTGGTGCTTCTAAAAAAGCTGATTTTTTCAGGGCCAATTAGGAATGTGTAGGTCTGAATTTATTTTCACACCTACTATCAATTTGAAACAGAATATCTGTCTACAATATATATATTCCATTAGCGGCAAGTTATTTTCGAATTTTTCAGGTGCATGTTTTTTTCCAGCATGAAATATAACACTAGACAGTTTTTGTATTTATTTCTACTCTTAATGATCTCGTCTTACATTAAGTAAACAAAATATAACTAGGCATTGCTTTTTTTGAATTTATCACTGTAATTGTTACAATAAAATGATGTGGAATTCTATATGCAATTAAGAATTTAAATTTGACAAACTTACCTGAAGCTTGTTTCACATATAAAAATATATTATTTTATTATGAAATTATTACTTTATTTCAAACATGGCAGAAAATTCTTTGACGTAAGATCATTAGTGTAAATAAATGTTTCCCTTTTTTTATATATATATAACAAAAGCACATGAATAATAAGGCGCTGACCAAATGACATAAATACAGCTATTTTGGTGAAATTAAGTTCTGAATCAGTAATTCTTTGCTGTCATATATTTTCCACTATATCGAGATAGTTCATATATGGAAGGGAAAAGAGAAGAAAGAAATTACCTGATTAAGAAATAACATAAATAATAAATCTCAAAATTTAAAAAATTCTCTTTGTTAAAGTTTTATTGTCAAATTTATATAAGTATATATTTAATTATTAAAATTATATAAGTATATATATAATTATTAATTAATTTTAAGCATTTTAAATATAAATTATTATTAATACTAAATGCCAGAAATTTTTTTATTAATTACCTCTGTCTTTTTTTATTGGTATAAACAATGTAATAAGCAAAGAAAAGAAAGAAAGCAATGAAATTACTAGGTAAATTTTTATCGCTTGAAAGAATGAAGGAGAAAAATTCCGTAAACTATGATTTCTTTTTTCAAAGTTAATAATAACATTTATTATTTTTAATTTAATACGTATTTATGTTACAATGAGTCATGATCATTAACTTCCTGCCAGAAATTTCCTTTTGCAACTTTCCTCTCCAGATAAGTTATTATTTTTTAGTGTTTATAAAGGTGATGAAATGCTGCAAATTAAAAAAGAAAAAGTAAATAAAGAAAAAAAAACTGAAACGTACACTTGAAATTAATTTTTAGAATCACTATCAGGGTGTTTACAATTCGTATCAGAAAACGAAGTAAAACTACGAACCGAAACCAATATTTCAAACACTATCGGTTTCTGGAACTGAAACTTTTAACAAATCTAAACTGGAAATTGCGAACAGAAACCATGAAAGTTTGAGAATGATAAGATTAAAGTTAAAACAGTACTGCTGCCATCTATCATTAGTGTATGAAATCAAATTTCTTTATTTTTGCTTTAAAAGAACCTTAACGTAAATAAAATATTAATAACGATGATCATAGAATTATTTTAATACTGTTATGAATGAAGATATTAAATTTTCCAATTTTTTAGTTCTCGTATTTTACCGCGAAAGGCAGTTCCAGGTTGCTTCTGTTTAATTCCTAAATTTGTAATAAACTAATGCAAATAATATAAGAAGCATATATTTATATATACATATATAATTTCTCTACGTCTGCTTTTTTAACTCGTAAATTTTATGAAGTAAAAAGAATTCGATTTTTTTAGATGAAATATTCTTATTAATGACGAATGATTGAAATGACGAATTTTTTCTAACTGAAAAAGTGATAGAAAAAGAAATGGAAATTCGAATCTCTAGTCTAGAGCATCATAACATGATAGCATTTAGACGAGCTTCATTTGTTTCATCTTCCTATGATTTATTTATTAACTTAGATATTTAATTTATCTTTATATTTATCACATTTTTATAAAAATTAACAGAATTTATGAAAATTAAAATCCTAATTAATGAAATCGAATGGAAAGCAGCTGTTAAAAGCTATAATATACTAACATACTGTAAAATTGACATACTGTAAAATTAAACGTATTACATTTCGAAACGGAATTAAGCTATTTAAAACAAAAAAAAATGAAACAAACTTTTAAAAAACAGTAATTGAAAAGTATCTTACAAACGTTTGCATGCTATGAAGTAAAAGAGAAGTGAAAATTCTGTTTCTAAGTTAATGTACACAAAAAGTAACATTTCAATCACAAGTTTGAGAGAAACGAAAAAATACAGGAATTAAAGACTTCGAAAACAACAAAATTAGTTTCAATTTTAAAAATAAAAACATTGCTAGATACTGTCTAATTTTAGTTAAAAAAAATTTTTTTAACCAAAGAAAAAAAAATGTATAGCAATAAAATTAGATGCCATTGAAAGACTATTTATTATCTTTTAAGACGTCGTAATAATTATTTTTTACTAGGTTCGGTTAATATGTAATTAATTAAGATTTAAAAAAATATCTCCGAAATGAATATTCCCATCCTCCAACGTACGTTTGTGCTAAATTTGATTGTTCCATATCTAACAAGTTTCCATGTAGGACTTTGCATTCATTGAATAATTACATCACGCAATTCAATGAAACATAGCCAGTCTGAAATCATTACAATGTTAAAATGACAATTTGAAGCTTCTTTAGGAACCACTATACCCATAAAGTTTTATCGGCATCATTAACAGATTCTTTCATCAATGTATGATTTACCTTTCAACCCTAAATGAAACATATTTCTAATAATTTTATTTCTGCTCATTAAATTTTCGATTCTACCACGATGTAAACTTATTTTTCTCTTTTGTGTTCTACTGCAGAAAGCCAATTCATTCTTTTCAATTGTTCCTCCAAAATTCCAATAGAAGCTTGCTCATCGTTTTCTTTCCGAATAAGAATCTGTACTCGATTTCAAAAGGGTCGTTAGGAGTTTCAATATTTGGACTCCGATCAAAGACCGACCTGCAACCATTTGCGCTGATTTATTCTTAACCACGCCCCGTGTTTAAGGGACCACATGTTAGAATGCTATTGTTTCTCGGTTCACTTCAGTTGCGTAATTAGAGTGACACAAGCTGGGAAGTCTACTGAACGCTATTACCAGAAAGTACAAGGGTATTGGAATGAAAAGGTACGAAACGACACTGTGGGTATAAATGAAGACTTTATTCAAAGTATGCACCATAGGTCTGAGCACAACGATCCCATTGATTAACGAGTCGAAGGATTCCTTGTTCCCAGAATTCCTGGGCCGTGACTAGACCCAGTCCTTCACAGCGTCCTTGAGTTCGCCGTCTGAGTTGAAGCGCTTCCCTTTCAAATAATTTTTCAGGGGACCAAACACATGAAAATCGGAGGGTGACATATCAGGGCTGTAGAGTGGATGGTTGAGCTGCTTCCACTTAAACTTGGCCAGTTTCGCGTGTGTGACCCTGGAGACGTGTGGACGCGCGTCACCATGGAGCAGAACTACAACCTCCATGAGTATCCCCGGTCTTTTGTTCTTGATGGACCTGCGTAGTCTTCGGAGTGTCTCACTGTACACATCAGAGTTAATGGTTCTGAGCGAGAAAAGGCTATTTTGAAGGGTGAGATGTGCAGTGAATATGATAACTTAAAAAAATGTAAATAATCTGTCAAATGAAATTTGTTGAATGGACATAATACCAGAAATGCAGTTTTTGCAAAATTTAAATTTGTCCACAGAAAATTTATCTGTATTTCCGTCCATAAACTCATCAGAACCACATATATGGGTCAAATTCCGAACCAAATCAATTAAATGTTTGGTTGTGTGCCGATATGCCTATTCTTGTTAATGTGAACGTGGTAGCTACTAAACGCTAGATAGTTCAACTTAGATTTGGTATGTTCATTTGGATTTATTTAAAAAAATAACAGTGAATGATAAATAACAGTAATAAAAAATAACAGTAAACGCTTGTGCTACTGATTTTCTTTATAAATTTATTGTTTTAATCTAATAACTAATTTATTGGTGCGTTATGTATTAGAACCTTTTTAGAAAATTTGTTCTAATTTGTTTTTACGAAATTTAACAGTTAAGAGAATTCTCTAAATGAAATCCATTTTATTAAAAAAAATCACCAATAATTTCTATAGAGAAAGGTATTTTATTTCCCTTTCCTGTTTTCTTCTATGTGTGTACTCCTGAAACTTTGTTTTATATTTTTCATATCAATTAAAAATGTGACGTTATATATGGTAAGAAACGTTTCCCCTGATATGTTTTTCTATGCTTTATAGGCCGTGGTGGCCTGGTGGTAAGGTCACGGCTTTCGAGCCGTAGGGTTTCGGGTTCGAGACCCCATTCCACCGAAGAACCACCGTGTAAGGGGGTCTGTTGCACGATAAATACGTCAGGGCCAAACGTCCTCCCGTTGGTGTGGTGTGGAGAGGGGGCTGCCAGCTCAGGTGTCGTCCTCGTCATCTGACCGCGGCTTAAAATTATGAGGTCCGTCCCAAAATAACCCTAGTGTTACTTTAAACGGATGTTAATATAACTAAACTAAACTATGCTTTATATTTACTTTTGTAAGCTTTTTCCCTGTACCAAAACAAAAATTATGCAAGTAAATTACACATTCTCGTAAACTGATGTATGTAATCAGGTGATACAAATCAAGTTGCTTATTAGAAACAAAATGCTGTACGTTACTGGTGATTTAAATTGTGACATCAAAATGTTGTTTTTGATATAAATATAGTTCTTTTACACATGACACTTTCATATGCATATATTTCCCATCACTGTTTGGAGTAAAATGGAAATGCGCTTATCCTATAAACAAATATTTGGTAAGACGAATTAGTCTCATCGATCGTTATGTCTGACATCCAACAGGATAAGGGTTCCATTGAATTTCTTTTGTCAGTTTTATATCAAGTTCGATTAGATACATTTAAAAAAGTGGAAATTGCTTCTAGATACATAAACCAGTGGAGATGGTCTCCCCCAAATTTTCTCGTATATTCTCGAATAAAAGGATTCTCTTACTCCCTACTCGCATGAATTTGTGAACCTTTGGTAAGAACGCGAATGCTTTGCATGTTACTGGCGATAAATAGTTGCGAAATATAAGCATTTAGTGTGAATATAATATTTTTATTGAATATATTTATGGAAACTTTTTTCCAGACTAATTCAAACTAAAAATTGATGTGGAACTAATACTCGTAGTCACAAGATGGCATACCAAGCTTCATTGATTTAAGTCTATGGTGAAAGCTTATAAGCCAGTTAACAACTGCGCTACCTGAGTAATTGCTTTTGTATCGTGGTCATGTTACTGGACTGCAAACCACAAGGTCCCAGGTTCAATCCTCGCTCATACCAATTCGCCACATTGGTGACCTCGGACGATGAACCTTCAACCTTCATACAGTTGTTGTGGTGCAATCTATCCAGAGCAAACCAAAGTCGTCAGATTCACTTGACGCAGCAAACCAAAATTGCCAGGCTCACTTGACGCAGCAACACAAAAAGGCCGCAGCAACCCAAACTCCTCAGACTGACTTGACGCAGCATCAGTAACCACACACGCTCGCCATAAAGCTTCGCGCTACTCAAATGGGTACAGGCGCATTAAAATCTACAGCTAATACATCACCAATCAACAACCATATTGTTCGACTCACTGGAGAAAGAGTCTGTGGTGAAAGCTTACCAGCCAGTTAACAACTACGCTACCTGAGTAATTGCTTTTCTATCGTGGTCATGTTACTGGACTGCAAACCACAAGGTCTCAGGTTCTATCCTAACTCATAGCAATCCGCTACAAGTCATTGTGTTTATAAGTTTCATGCATGCGAAAGTGTAGATCAACCCTTTGACAGATTTGGTTTCGAATTTGATAAAAATCTACATTTTAGAAGTTAAACCTGCCTACCAAATTTTATATAATGCATAACTTATATGTATAATGTATGAATGATATGTATAATGTATATTTTATATATGTGGTATAAACCTGTATACCAAATTTTATTTAAGTTTTGCAGTTATCGAGTTCACTTGTATTCAAATAACCAGACAGACAAGACTGATTGGATTTTTTTTTTAAATTGATAAGAATTAAAAAATCATCTGGTGAATATCACGGATCAAAGCACCATGTGGATCAATAAAAAAAAGAAGAAGAAATCGCCATGTCTAGTTTAATCTTAGAATTTGAGCCAGTGGCAATGTCTCTCCGAAACTTTCTCGCCTGATTTCTAATAAAGATCTTACTCCCACTCTCCCGCATAAAATTGTGAATTTTTGGTAAGGCGTGAATGCTTTGCATGGCATTGGCATACAGTGGTTACGAAATATAACATTATAAATCTAAAATTCTTAGTAATATGTCATAAATATAAAATGTTTTGGCCTGAATCGATCACTTTTATTGAATCTGTAGAGCGAATATTATTTTGGATGCCTAGTATTTTCCAGACCGATTAAAATCAAAATTTGATATGAAACTATAGCTCTAGTCAAAAAGTGAATTTCATTAATTTAAGTCATAGTATTTATGTGTTACTGCATTTACGTGCATGTGAAATTTCCGAAAGACCCTTTGAAAGATTTAGTTCAAAATTTCATAAGAATTTACAAGTTGTTACATACCAAACTTTATCTATCCAGCTCTTTGCAATTTATAGTCGTTTAATAGGTAGTCATGTATTCATTTTCACTTTGATGACCAGTAGACAGATTTTCTTTGAATGGGTGGATAGATTTCTAAACTTGATGGAAATCTACAAATTTGGTCTGTATACCAAATTTCATTCCTCTAGTTCAAAATGTTTTTGAGCTATTGTATTCACAGATCAGCAGACAACATAATGTAAAAAATGTGTATTTCGAATCCAGAAAGATCTAAAATGTGAAGATTCTTCGAGATCTCAAGTTCGTATTTTTTGCCGATTTCAATGCTTGCTCTGTCCTTCGAATACGAGAAAGTAAAAAGAATGAAAATTACGATTTTTTTTAAAGAGATTGATCCAATTTAAATCTTTTGTATTTGGTAAAAATTATACAATGATACTATATTCTTTTTCAAACAATATCTAGTTACAAATAAAAAAAATATGTATTTTAATTCATTTTAAATGAATAATTGTTTAAACAATTTTATTTGTACTTATTGAATAGTTAAATATTTTTTTACTTATTTAATATGTTAAAAAATTTTACTAAATAATTTTTGTGTTTTTGTGCACTCACATGATTGATTGATAGACAATGATTTTTTTTATATGTTTTTACTGGTGAATAATAATCCATATGATACCAGAATCACAGAAAACTTAAATAAAAATATGTCATCTGAGATGTGAGGTGACGTTACATCTGTTTGCCACCTTCAAAATGAGTCATGGAATCGGAATATGACACCATCTCTGATAGATGCCACATACTATAAGCTGTGCAAACAAATAATTGAATTTAATTTCATTATTTCACGCAGTCATGTTAAAAATATTAGTATTATTATGTTAATAGCAAGTACAAAATTGCCGAGTAAATTAAAATTTAAATGATCAATGCATTTTAATGCGTTTGCTGTTGGCAAATATTTTAATGACTTGCAAAAATTTGCAAGATATTTCTACAGATTTTAGGATACATTTACTATTGAAGCATTTCACAATAAATTTACGCATATGCAATCTAACAGAAATTTATAAATACACAACAAAAAGAAAAGAAAATACTCACTTAGCATAATAATTTAATGAGCATAATAATTTCAAAAAATTTAAGCTATATACAATGGGATACAAGATAATGTAGTTAATAAATTTGAAGACTGGAAATATATTGCAATGAGTACGAATGCATTCCAGTCTTAAACGGTTAAGAATGGCAGTCGATTCTGAAAAGCAATTTCTTACAAACTTAATAGGTTTGAGATATTAGACGGTGATATGTTAACTTTACTGTTTGTGCGCTAATGTACGCTAACTTTAAAAGACAAATAATAAGCAAACACATTTGAATATGACTGAATTTTATTTTGCCAACGAAAATAAACTTTTCAAAATATACAAAAAATTAACATAGAATATCTGTTTTGTATAAATAACAGATTATAAAGGAGGATAAAATGAATAGTATAATACTTATTAATGCCTAGAAGATAATTACCAGGCAATTATTTATAGTCGGACGATTCAGGATCCTATGAATGAAAGAAAAAATACACCTGTCTTTAACGAAGTATTTTAATGTACATTTACACATACATATGGAACAGTTAAAAATATTCTCATTGTATAAAAAAATAAAAATAATTAATGCTATAAAATTATTTTTTAATTAAAAAATTCATTTGATTCGTTTAACATGCAACTTAGTAGAATATCAATTTACCAGTAATAGAAAAATCTCTGTAGGAATCAATTCATGTTATTTACAATAAAAAAATACTTTTTAACAGTGATACAATGAAATTCTACCGAGGTCTCGAAAATTTATTTTCATCCTATGTTAACTTTACCATGAAATTTTATTTAATGATGGCAATCCTCGATAAAACTTTCATCATCTGATATTACAATGAATATCAAATAATATTTTCAAAACCAACTTCTATCCTTAAATTATATTCTCACTTATAAATGAAACACAATTAAATGATATTTAAGCATACATCTTTTAAAGGTTATTAATAACTTATTCCTTTTTTTAATATGAAAATTTCAAGGAATTATAATTGATGCTTTTTTAATACAAATAATATTGTTTTAAGTGCCAGCAAATTTAGCAACATCAAGAAAATAAAATACTGCGAAATAATTTATTCTGAATTCAAATTACAAGACTATTTATTGACATAAAAGGCTAAAATTTAAAAAAGATATGAGCTCGGAAGACATAATTTTGTATATGAGTTTTATAAAATTAGATAATTTCGATCTTAGATTAAGTTTATTCATTAATTTGTGGTTATAAGTCACTTATACAAATTTTGGAATTCAGGAGGTATATTTTGATTGTCTCTGAATTCACTGAAATATTAACACGCATAATGCAAGCAACAAATATCTTACATATTCAAATTATTATTTAAAAAAATAGTGGATTGTATCTTTGGTTTACATATATGCTTCCAATTCTTATTTAATATGAAATTCTGCATTAAGTTATCATGGAGATACCTTTTTGCTTCATGAGTCTCATGATACTGTCTGCTTTATCCATCCATTCTTGAGGAAGTCCCTGAAAGAAAACAATGTCGACA
This sequence comes from Argiope aurantia, assembly GCA_026543865.1. NCBI lineage: Eukaryota > Metazoa > Arthropoda > Arachnida > Araneae > Araneidae > Argiope > Argiope aurantia. Next base: position 916,182 of record JAPMOR010082004.1, read on the forward strand.
TTCCACATATCTTTGCATACAACACCATTTAAATTCTTTTGCATACGTCTCGACACTTTATCACACACCATCTCCCTCAAAGCTGCTATTCTAATATTGCGAGAAGATTCGTCTTCATCCTGACTGTGCCATACGTTATGCCCCTGATGATGTGGATTAATCTGTACATGCCTATCAACGCACAAGTCCCAAACAGAAGTGGCTATATTGTCTTCAAAGCGTTCAGAATATCCTACTAGCATCACAGGATCCAGTTTATCTATGTCATGGACTTGGGAAGAATACTGACTAACAGGTTGGACCACTTCTCCTTGAATGGACATTGTAGAAGCTACTGAATAAAAGCAGTTGAGGTGTTCTGTAAAATCCGTAAAGGCTTCGAGAATATGAAGATTTTTAAGTATTTGGCTATGTGGTCCTAGACGTTGAGTAGCTGATTCTGCGCAAGCTCCTAAGATTATAGTCTCCCATTGGCTTTCGTTGTCGAGCCAGGTCAATATGTTTTCCCTTCTTTTCGTGAAGATGGTGTCGTCTTTGTAGAGTTTTGAGTCATGAGTTAAAGTGTCCAGAAGGAGGCTGTTGGAAAAATCACATTTCCAAAATTTGTTTTGCACTTGTTTCTGGAAGTGCTGCCAGAAGAAAGGATCGTGGAATATCTGATTTTTATTCATTCCTGTGCAACTACAAATTTAATTTATAATCAAAGACGTTTTGTTTTAAATTTAAGATCACCTGAAAAGAAAGATATATATTCGGTTAATTCATGACAGACCAAGATAAATATACAAACTAATAACATATAAAATATAAAATATATCTGACTATCTTGACAAAAATCATAAATGGAATAAGAATAGTCAAAATAAATAAATGATAAAATTTTATCAAAAATAATTTACAAAATAGATATTTTATATAAATGTATTCTTTAAATTACTGTCTAAAAATTGGTACTTTCTTTAAATATTAAGAAAAATATACAGGCTGCAGAAATTTTAATAAAAATTTTTAAGAATCAAACTTCAAAATTTATGATTTGAATGAACAAAAGTTACAACAATTTTTTTTCATGAATGTTCTAAGACATGCTGGAATGAAAATTAAAATTGATTTTAGCTGTGCTATTCTTTATTGGAGTGTTTTTTCAATAGGTGACTGTGCATATAGGAAGTATGTAAAAATCTGTTGAAATAGCGAAAAAAGAACTAATATCGTTCAATGGATTATTTCAAACAGGTTTAGAGTACAATTATTCCATTTTTGTCAATAGATGATATTAATAGAACCGACATTTACATTTAAATGTGTGAAATTGTGCAAGAACATGTGTGTTGTGTAGCAAAACTTTCTTGATTGGAATCGATGAAAATATTCTAAAGATATCTGAAAGATGCATTTTCTAATTAAGATTTGACACAATTGTTTTTGATTTTATAATTTCGATGTTTACCGGAAATAGCTTTACAAATTGTACTCCGAAAAAGTATTTTATATGCCACCTTAAAACAGTGAAAGTCATATATTCGATGATGCCAGTTTCACCGTCGTAATTTTTATATTTGATTTCTACAAATTAAAAAATTATATTTTAATTGTAGATAGGATCATTTCCACAGAAATGAATGTATTCAACATTTTCGCTAAACGGAATGGCAGCATTATTATCGTTAATAAAAATTTCTATAACATTTTATAAGAGTAAAACATTAATAGTAACAAGCGTATAAATAACATCCTTGTAAATGTTTGTTATTGTAATATTACATACATGAATATTTTCATTTGTATATACAAAGCGTAATAAAGCATTTACGTGAAGAAATACTTTCATGAATTACAGGGCATAAAAAGTGTTTTGTAATTCATGAAAGTACTTCTTCACGTAAATGGATTCGCTTAAAATTTGAGATTATCATATTAAGATATTTTGGAATGGATGTTCGAATTTCTTTTAATTTTTTTAAGTTTTTTCGAAGTACTGTGCCCTCATACACGCGGTCAAACATAATTCTGGCAATTTTTTTTAGAACTTAAAATTTTATAAAAGCTTTGAAATTTATCAAAATTTCAATGACATTCTTTTATCGGTTATATGTATAATGCTTTTTTATTTTTTTCAAATTCTTTGAAAAAATAAAAATAAAAATTTGATTTACACGAAAAATGGAGAAACAAGCACAAAAGCAATTTAATGACTTTATTTATTGATTATTATTTTGCCAAACGAAAATATCAATAAATTCCAAAACACCAATCTGATTTTTTTTGAAATTTCTCAAAGCAATATAAATACATTTTTGAAGTTATTTATAAAATGTCCTGTATGTGAATTATTAGAATTTTTTAAAATCGGAAAATGTAAATAATTTAATTTAATTAATCTTAATATAAATAGAAGCCAGTGTAGCTGTTCTACATCTCCTAAACAATTGTATCGAACGCAGTTAAATTTTGCACTTTGTTGTTTAATACAAGGAAAAAAAATATCGTCAACTTTTTAAAGTTTATTAAAAACTACCGAAAATTTCGTATTTTTGCCACAGTAACTTAAAAATTATCAGGAAAGATATTTTTAAACAATCTTAAAATTCATGATTTTACTATTTCAAAGGGTGAATTTCGTTTCTACACAATATTTCGTTCAATTGTTTTTAATTAAAAAAATTTAAAAGCATCACAGTTATTAACTTTGAATTACTCTATTACTATTTTCGTAAATTACTGTTTTATTTTAATAAGCATTTTTTTACCAGCCTTTCATATTTTTCAAAGTAGAGATTTAAAATGCCTATGAAAGCAGGTACAAAATAGCCGCTTATACATAGGCAATAAAGTAAAGCTTATGAACAAATGAAACATATGACCGACGACAGCAACAGCTTAAGGATATGAGAAATAAATGAATATTGTGCTTTTCCTCACAAAAAACGTCGGGAAAATTATTCCGAAAAAATTCATATCACTTTAAAGACAGATTTTTTAAAATTTTCAACCATACCAATTTCATTTTTGAGCAGTTTTTCTTTCAGTTGTCATAAATTCCTTAATAATTTAATGTAGATAATTTGAAAGACTTTGAACTACTCTAACACTATTTTTCTAAAGATTTATCTTGTTTTAATATATATGTCTTGGGAAAAGGTGTTGTGTGTTATTTTATACAAAAGTCATTTCTATGTTAAAAATATCATACATAAAGTATTTTAATCCTGAGAAATACTGTAAACGTTGAAAATATATAATAAGCAATTATTATATTTTCAATTATTTAAAGAATTGAAATTTTAAAAAATTAATAAATAATTGTAATAGTTTTCTTTTAAAGTAAACATGTTGAATTAATAAATAAACTCTTCAAAGCATGAAACACTGTCACACACTACCGGTAATATTCTACATTAATTTCTTTCTTTTTGTTGACACTTTTTCGAATGATTTCGAGAGAATAAAGACTTAGAGATTCCACGCCTGTAAACGCGAGGAAATATGATATCTGGAAGAGTTAACGAAGCATTTTGATATACAGAGGGAAAGAGGTGAACAAAAAGGAATTAAAAAAAAAAGAAACAACTTGATGTCATAAGCTGTTAACAACCTCAAAATTTGATATTAACCAGCTGGAATCGGATCTGTTATTTACTGTTGAAGATCGTAAATAAGTTTCAGTTTCGAGATGATTGTGAAACGACATATTCAGTCTAATTAGTTAAAAGTAATGATAAGAATAATAACCATGGTAAATCTTGCAAGTTACTGAGTTTAGCTAGATTCATTTTCTTTTCGTATACAACTTCCACGTAGAACAATACACATTTTATAATCTCTTTATACAAGATAAAAGTTCAGTTAAATAATTATCTATATGCAGTATTATGATTCTATAAGCCAAGTATAGACATGCATAGCAGAAATAATATTTATAATTCGTTAATTTTTTTAACTATTTATTGATCTTTTTTACATTCTCATAGATGAATTATTATGTATATTGAAAATATAATAATTACCAACACTCTATTCTCGAAATTGATAAATTTCATTTTAGATTTTCTAATGCCGAAAAAACACAATTTCAGAATTAAATTTGGTTGGTTGCCTATCGAGTGAGAAAGTTTTTATTTATTGTTCATGCAGGAAACTATTTCACTTCTATCAAAAGTTGGTTCAAAATATTTAATTAAGAAATTTTAACATAGTAAGAATTTTATAGAATGTTCATACTATACGTAAGACGAAAACATATATGATAAAAAAAATCGTTCGAAATGCTCTACAGGTTACCACCGAGCATGGAGTAATGAAATCCGACATGTATTTACTTTTTGGATATTAGGGTAGTTTAAGAAATAATCTTTTAAAATTTTTAATTAAAATAATTAATTACATATTATTGAGCAAAATCCATTTTTACATCATTTTAAAATTAAAAAATGTGCTTTTTAATAATACTTATTTTTGTGTAATTTATTCAGATATTAATGGATTTTTAAAAATAGTTTTATAAATATTTTGCAGTAATAGAATTTATGTTTATGCGCATTATGGTCATATTAAATATAATTTTTGTGTACGAATTATTGCTGTTATATAATTAAAAATAAATTTAAAAAAAAAGACAGGACAGGGAATCAAATCTAATAAATTAACATGTATGAATGTTTTGAACTGAAGGTTCTAATTCCCGTTAAAAAATTGTTTTAAACTGATATACATGTTTTTGTAAAATTACAAAATCGATGGTTGTATATTTATAAAACTTATTCATTTTTTGCACAATGTTTCCACTTAATATGAATGAAAATTCGCGATAATTTTTGAAATACTTGTTAATTTGCCTGCAGATTACCATTCCGCCGAATGAAACTATTGATTTGAGAACTAGATTTTAGCATGAGTCGACAGGTTCTCATATTTGAAAATTTTCTTTGAGACTAGATTTTTTACTTTTGATTTTGCAGTAACGATTATTCAATTTGCAGTACCTATTTTAATATGTTATTATATAAGTCAATACCAATATCTCGAGAAAAGCATAATTTACTTTTTTGTTGATTTATTTTATTTAATAAGTAATTATAAAAATATTCGTCAGGCATATATAAGCATACAGTCTGGTATCATCAGCAAAGTGATATTTTTCTATGACTATATCATGCCAAATATGGTAATCATCCACGAATGTGATAAATATGTCTTTTTTTTTTCATTTTTGGAATTTTAAAATCTTGCGAGTTGTTTTTAACCTTTGTTATGATTTGACCGATAATAGGGGGAAGCTAGCACCGCCTACTTTATTGTCTAAATTTTATTTGCGTATATGAGAAAAATGCATCAGCGACATTTGAACAACAAGATTTGGAATTATTCAAACAAATTTGATTTCATCTAAAAATTTAAGAAGTCTAAATATATTTTTCATGGTGCATTTCGGCATCTGAGAAAAATTTATTAAATTATTTCCGATTATTTATTTACAATTTATCATTCAAAAAATTTCTTTAAATTTATAACGAATTGAATATTTTTTGGAATAAATAATAATGATAATAAATCTCGTCGAATATGCTAACTAAAGCACCAAAAGTTTAAGAAACAATAGTAAAAGCTAATAATATGCTATATGATATTAAAACAAAACTGCATGTAAAATTATCAGTGTATTTGATAATGTACTCTGTACACAATAGGAAAGCTGCGGCAAATTTTTCTCTTAATTCTGAAAATTACATAATTTTAAATCTAATTCTGATTTCATAGGGAAATAAATTATAATCATAATTTATTTCATTTTAGGAAACAACCTGTTAAAATTTTAAAATTTCTAAAAAATTAATCCTTTATTCTAGTCAAATTTAGCCTAAAAAGAGATTCATCAGAGTAAATTTTTATTTCTAAACTACAAAAGTCCCATTAAAACCATGCGAAATTGTTCGGTTGAAATTGAAATTGACTTGTTTTATTTCAATTTTTGCGTATTAACCTCCGCCCCCCTGTTACAACTTCTTGTGGCTATCAAACATTTAGAAGTTTTATAGAGTTGTTTGATGGTTGATAAGATTTTAGCAACCTTGGCCATTATAATTTTAAATATTACTAATTTACTTACAAAAAAAGGCCATTTAAAAGGCTTTTGGAAAAGATTTCATTAAAAAGAAACTAATTAATTTATTTGAAAAAAAATATTACAAATAAAAATCATATTACAAAAAAATGATGAATTTCAGTAAAATTTGAATAATAGTTTGAGAGTTAAAAAGAAATAAAGATTTTTTGAAAAATTATTTTTAAAAATAAACTGATTAATTTATTTGAAAAAATATTACCAATAAAATCATCATATAACAAAAAAAATGATGAATTTCTGCAAAATTTGAAGAATAGTTTGAAAATTAAAGAGAAATAAAAAAAAAATTGAAAAACTATTTTTAAAAATAAATTAATTCATTCATTCGAAAAAATGTTAATAATAAATTCATCATATTACAAAAAAATGCCACTAAAATGTATAAAAAATGTTGCAATGGGACTATTTTGCTTTAATATAAATTTGTTTTTTTTTAAATTTAAGTCTAATATAAGGTTTCTTTAAAATATTAGTTATATAAAACATGCAACAAAATGCAATAATTCGAAAGAAACTATTAGATCACGAAATTCTACTTTTAAATAAGAGACATAACAGAAAAGAGAATATAACAGATCCATTTTCATAATCTATTATTTTTTTTAAATATTTAAAGAGTCAATAATTTTTGAAGTTCCGTACGATGCTATTTAAAAAATTCACTCACATCAATCTCGATTTGAAACTTGTTTGTGCCCCACAGACCACAAGTTGCAGAGGGTTTCATTCCTATGAGTTCGTTTCCAAGCTGTAAAGCATTTAAAATGAGCAGCGCTGCGTTGCGGAAGTAGGAACACCGTTTCGTCACGTTTGATCACCTCGCACAAGTTAGATCATGAATTACAAGATTAAAAAGCATGCTTCATGATTCAAATTCGATTAAAAGCCAAGTGAGAGATTAGATCTTGCGATATTATGGATTTTTCAGAATCTATTTCTTGTGGTTTTGAAATTTTTTTTGAATAGTTTTGATTTACAAAAAAAAACCTGTTAACAATTAAGGAACGATAAGCGTAATGGGAAATACCCTGAGTTACAGCAAAAAAATAAATGTTAATGAAATTGTTTACGAGCATGATTGAATGTATCAATTTTTTTGTTTAAAAATAAACATTGGTCATTTGTTATCACACTGAAATATACAAATATTTTTTACTTATTTATTGAATATTTATGATTTAGCTTTCGAATATCATTTTCATAATGTATATGCTTATTAAATATTGCCATGATGACGTAATTTCTTTTTTTATTTTCTTGAAGAAATTTTCATCAAAATAATAACCAGTATCAATATATTATCATTATAATCAACCATATATCAATTTTTACTTTCTCGTCTATGAAGTATAAACATAATAATGTAATTGTCGAATATCCACAGATCCCGAACTCGAGATTGTGGCGAATCTCCACGTTTCAGACCTATCTGAGTTAGAAAAACACACTTTTGGCATTGTGCTTATCTGCTTTGAACAAGATAATTCAAAAATACTTTGAGCTAGATGGATGAAATTTGATATATGCTCCTTATACTAAATCTGTAGATTTCTTTCAAAACTTATGAGAAATCTATTCAGAGGAAAGCCTATTTGATCGAATATAGTCTACGATCGAATATAGTCGAACACAATGACTACAAAACGAAAATATCTGTTTAGATGAAAATTGATACACAGATTTAATATCTAAAGGAGATTTAATATCTATCAAATGTGGATCCAAATCCTCCAGGTTAACCGTCTGTCGGGCTATACTTTCAGAAATACGTAAATGCGGTAACTCAAAAACGCAATGACTTAAACATATGAAATTTGGTATGTGATTTTGTGTTTGCAATCATAGATAAATGTCGAAACACTTTGCCAGTTTCATAGACACAGTAAAAATGATAGTTTCATACGAAAATTAATATTTTAAACTATTATTTCCCAATGCGTTTTAAGACATTCGCAGCCTATACTCACAATTTAAAGCTGAGGGAGAGAAATAACATTTTTATTAACCCCTTACCTGCCGAGGATAACTTGTGAGATTCGGTCCCCAATGCCACGTATCTATATATATACGTATAAAGTTGCGAGACGTATATATATGCCAGGGGCAGTTAACACATTGACTTAGGGAGACGTACATATGCGCCCGCGGCAGGCAAGGTGTTAAAGTATACGACTCTCATTAGTTGAAAATGGATATATATGCTGACCTCTAATGTTTCAGAAATTATCTACTAAGTCATGATAAGAGTGGACACCGTGAATGTATCGAATTATAATTAAAAAAAAAGATAAATGAGCAAAAAATTCGGCAAATTTTGCTTGAACTCTACATTTTTTTATTCAATTTCTAATGAAAAGCTAATAAAAATTTTATCTTGCATTTAATAATAGTGTAAAAAAATCAAATCTCTATAAAAATCTATTATTTAGCAACTTATTTAGAACTTTTCTATTATTTAGAACTTATTTGTTCTTATTTGCTCCTCGTTTTCTCCCCCTAAAATGAATGAACAACCTTTTTCTAATTTGATCGGCGAATTAATTTTTATCTGTTTGAAGACCATGAAATTTTCACACCAGTGACGGGTATTTAAACCAGAAAACATCGACTCAGTGATTCACAATTCTAGCAATTTGATTACTTTTAATCTTTACTAAAAGTGATCTAAGCCGTAATTTTGGAGCTTATTGAAAGGAAAAACTTTTCAAGCCGGAAGAGAATATTTACATTATTTTTAATAGTTACATTAGATACTTGACTCATATATACATTCATTCAATGCTTAATGTCTAACAGTAACCGTATTTAGCGAACAATTGGTTCTCCGAGATCGATAGTTGCTAAAATTCTCAATTAAATATTTTATATCACATGTTCTGACTAGCTTCTATTGCAAAACATATTTAATTCTTTTTTTGATAAGGCATGTCTCGTATTATTTTTAAAAACTTGCACTTTTATCTTCAATATACTTCGAATCTCCCCATTTTCCTACCATTTCACCTAAAATTTAAGCATTGAATTAAAATGTAGTTGATAATAGTTCACTCAGAACAATAACTTTCTTGATGAAACGAAACATATTCATTGAGAAACATAAGGATTAATTATTACAATCACAAGAAAAAATGATAATCTACAAATAAGTGCAAGCAATCTTGATACTGCAGGCCAAAAAAATTTCTCAAAACGTTATGATATACTTTACTTTATATCCTGATATGAAATAAAGTATTGATTAATGTTTTTAGTTTTTAATCTATTAAGGAATTTACAAGGCAATTATTTAATGAATCCCTTGGGAAAGCCAATTTGACATTGCGTGAAGTTCAGAAATGTAGTAATGAGACATTTCAGTACAAAGGTGCGATTTGAATTCCATTTTATTTCATGTTTCACTGTTCCTCTTTTTACTTGATTTCGTATTCTCAAAATCTATTTTTGTTTCGACCAAAATCCTGTCATTTGTTTTTTCATTCGGAGTACTTCATTTTATATAAAGTTATAAGTAAATAAAGAATTTTAGGTAAATTTTATTAATTAATTTTTTACACTTTGCAAAACTTTTATTTTAATCAATTCATTTTCGTTTGCTATGTGTACAAATTTTAAAAACCAAGTTAATTATTGTGAACTATTTCAGCTTTTAAAAAAAAAGCTTTGTTTTCCTAAAACGAGAAAAATAATAAACGAGGACGACACTTAATTAAATAAAAGTTTTAATTATAAAAATTCGTAATTTTACTTGCCACATATTTTTTTAGAATTTCAATTTTTTTGTACTTTATAATCAAGAAATTTCTGGTTCATTCTGGAAATGTTGAAAATTATCTTATATACTCAATGTTGTTCGGGATATTTAAAATACTTCTATATAAAATATTATTACATATAAATATGGTTATCTTATTGTTTAGAACTTTTTAAATTAAAATGAGAAAATGAAATTAAATTAAAATTGAAAGAAAATGACTTGCACCAGACATGGTTTTAAGATCTCATAGTTTTTTAAGACATTACATCTTTAAAAATTTATCTTAAACATAGAACGTTATGTTTTCCAGTTAAATTATTATTCTAACTAATAAGTTTTAATTAAATATTATTATTAAGTTATTTTTTGCAAATACTATTCATTAAAGATTGACTCAAAATATAATTAAACACTGTGAGAGGCAATTCGGGAGTAAATAAATGTTATGATTTCAAATATCTATATTTTAATTTATTAAGAATAATAACACTAAAGATAAAACTATCTTAAACATGGAAACATAATCTTTAACTAACCAATAACTAGCTTTTAATTAATTATCAGAGAATATTCATTCTGCTTATCGGTATTTTTGAGCAAAAATTGAATGAAGTTTATTCAGCATTTTGAATTTCTACAGAATAGCGTATTTTCACTTCATTTGGGTTTTGGTCGATTTTAAAATAAGGAAGAAAAATGCACTTTATTTTTTTTAATTAAATGCCAGAATCATGGTATATATCATTTTGATGCAAAGCAAATCACGCCGCAAATATCACAGGAAATTTTTTTACAATAATTATATAAAATTAAAAAATGATGAAATAGATAAAATTATTTTCCATTGCCTTGTAAAAAAAAAGACGCCACTGGTGCACATGCGTGAAGTACAATATATAAGGAAGAAGTAATTTTCACCAACATGAAATTATATAAGTTGGACAAAATAGCGATATCATATGCATATTAACTATTAGAAACTGACAATAAAAGATAATTATTTTTTAAATTTAGTAAAGGGATCTTTCACAGTTTTATTAATAATACCTGCATTACAAGTAAATCATGTAATTTTTTTTCGGCAGACAAGTTATTTTTATGTCTGAGTAAGCAACATTATCATCGCCATTAGATGTTGCGCAAATTCTTTATTGACAAAAGTACTTGATTCGAGATTCAGGGTTCAAGAAGCGAAGAATGGATGAATCTGTTACACATATATATCGTGATTACAGAATTATGCTATTATTTTAGGACATTTTCAATAAAAGAGACGATTCTCAGATTATTTTTTATTTTGCAGTAACCGAAATAACAATAAAAAAATAATTTAAATAATTGTTTAAAAATTTGATCGGAAAAATGGAAGAATTAACGAATTTCATTGTTTTAGAGTATTTCCGAGTTCGAAAATATATTCTTGGAATTACGTTAATATATTTTTCCGCATATATGTGAGTACAGTAACTCAAAAATGAAAGGAGCCAAATAGATGAAATTTGGCATATGCATCTGTAGTTTCTATAAATGGACCTGATACCTTAATTGAAAGATGTAGGAAGTAGAGAGAAATTGATATTTAATTTTATTTGCTTTTCTATGACATTACAAAAATTATATTTGCAAAATTTTAAAATAAGCGTTGCTAATCACACTAATCACAATTATCATCTTTTTAATTATTCAATAGAATAATTAAAAAGATGATAACTGCGCATCACTAATTATACTGTACAAAAATATTAATATTATATTTAATTATTGAATTTATTTATTTGTGCGTAGCTAATCCCGTCGAATAACAAATCATTCTCATTTTTTATTATTTAATTTACTTTCCTGCAGTTGCTATTTATGCTGAAAGAAAACCTGATAAGCATTTCCAGATGTTGTGCTTCTTCACTTGTTCATTGTGCCTCTTTTATTAGTGAGAGCATTAAACATATTTATTTGTGTAAAAGTTAACATCATTATAAAGATTTTTGAAAATGTTGTAGAAAAGAAAAGCCTGGTTATAGAACTGGTGTATTTGATTGTTAAACTTGTGAATCTTTTTATGTTCATTTTTTAAAAAACATTTATAGATTAGCGTAGCCGGAAAGCATCAAAATTACAACTGAAGAAATCTAAGTGAAAATCTGACAGTGGAAAAGAAAATTTGGAGTTTTTAACGTATTTTTTTCATGTAAGTCAGAAAAATTTAGTTGCAATATCTAACGACTTGCATTAAATAATTAGTTTTGTTTATATGTGTCATGTTCAGTTTGCATTTTGTCCCGGTTTTTGTCTTTTAAACCATTCAACTCGACTTTTGCATTATTAAAATTTTAAATCCCATGTCTGAGATAACTCTTGTAAAAGTAGGATGTTACCAATGAGGAAATGTTACCCAATGAGGAATGATGGCTATTAGGGCTTATTACGAATGCCTATTAGGGCTGAAAGTGTTACCCTTAGAAATCTGATCTTCTAAATTAAATTTAAAAAAACTATCAATGTGTTCATTGCAGTAGCCAGAAAAAAGGAAAAATAATAATAAAAAAACACAACAAATATTTTATATATTTATTTGGGGAAAAAAAAGCAGGTTTCAGCTTTGATACTTTAGGCAATAAAACCATAAATATGTCGTACTAACTGTTACTTAAATTATAATAAAAATAAGATACTCACTTATTTCAAAAGTATTTTTATTTTTCGGAAAAATGAAATGCGTCAAAGATTTATTCCGCTCAACTTTTTTCTAAAAAATATTTCACCCGTTCAGTACGGCTGAAAAATGAAATGCCTAATAATTTGAACACTTTAGACAGTTTATGTTTATTTTTTTAAACTTTTTTTCTAAAGAACATTATACAATGATAACGTACATATAGCCAAATATTAAAAACAAACCAATTGCAAGTGTACAAATCGATTTAAAAGTCCGGAATGAAATTTGAAACTTAGGGCATTCAAAGATTAAACATTGATTTACTCATTTTCCGTAGATATTTTTAAAAAATATTATTATGAAACTCTGAACCCGTAATATCGTTTTTACTTGTAAATAAACTTTAAGAAAATTTGCTGCAACGACACGTTACAATCATGATATAAAATTACAAGAATAATAAATTAGAATTCTTTCAGACTCATTTTTGCTTATATATAGAACAGATATTTTGTTAAGTTATGAGTTCATAAAGATTTTATAAAAAAAATGTAAATAATTAAATCGCATCCCATCTTTTCTTTTGTATTTAATTTCTCATATATCATAACCTTGGTTATTCAACGATTGAACTCTCATGTAGTCAAAACGCTACATACTAGAAGCAAAGGAAGAGTCGGTAAGCGCTCCAGT
>JAPMOR010082004.1:929415-949739 GCA_026543865.1 Argiope aurantia
TACATACTAGAAGCAAAGGAAGAGTCGGTAAGCGCTCCAGTAAAATTAACTGTACTACTGATTGTCCCATGCAGCTAAAGTGGTCGGTCATTTTAGCCTCTAAATATATAAAAATCACAAAAGCAATTTTAGTATTTTAATTTAAAGAACAACTTTTAATTTGCAGAATTGCACTTCATATATCTATAAATACATATTGTGTTGAATTTAACAAAAAAAATTGCATTTTATATTTGAGATCATAAAGCATTTGATATCAATAAAGAAATTAAGGGGAACCCAAGCACTCAAAATGAGAAAAAGAAAGAGGAAAAGAAAATATATGTTTTTAAAAGCAAACATTAATATATCAAAGATAAAATATAATGGGAAACATAATTACACTCTTCTTCTATAATACAATTTTTTTCAGCTTGTAGCAATAGAAAAATGTAAGTAATGAAATCTCGACCCAGTTTTTCTTTTATGTTTACTTTCTCTCATATTACAACACTGGTAATTCAACAACTAAATCTACTTCTAGTTTAAAAAGTCATATACTAGAACTAAAGGAAAAATGCCTAATCCCTTCATTGATATTAACTGCTGCTGAATACCAGAGGCAACAAAAATTATTTTATTCCGAAAATATTATTTCAAAAAATAATCTTTATACTATCTTAAAATTAAAAAAAAACGAATTTTTTAATGTTGTCAATTTCATTTCAATACAATTTCTGTCTAATTTTACTAAACTTTAAGTCGCTATACATTCTATAACAATGTTTTTGTTATTATTATGAAATTCAAACTAATTTCATCGCTTCATTAAACTATATAATCCCATGCTTGTGCAAATGTTAAAAGCATTAGCCCCGATGTAGAATGATCTTTTCCTTCCCAAACTTATTAAAAAATTTTAAATACTTAAGAGCCAGATATTCCAACATACCAGCTGGACGCAAAAAGCAGGTAGTTCTTGATAATTTTCAAATTCACTTTTTAATAATTTTTAGCATTATATAAGGACATATTATCAGAAAAAGGCCGTTTGAAAATTCTTGTTTCTGCATCCCGAGTTTTTCAAATAGAGTGATTACAAATCTTCCAGAATTATCAGGATCTATCGTTTGAATCTTCAATATTATTATCAGGCTTATGTCAAGTCCAAAAATAGGATGAATTAGTTGGGTCGTTCCTCTTTGTCCTCGGCCATGTCCGGTGTCGCAAAAATAAAGAGCATTTATCACTGCATCCGCCGTGACCTTCAAGAAAGACCTTTTAGAGAAGATGCACCATTATGTCGAAAAATAAATATATCCACCAATTCAAAGGAATTAATTTTTATGATGTTTTAAGTTTCTTTTAAATGTCATTGTAGCAACTTTATTCACTTTATTACAATATTCCTATGTTTATAATTGTGGTATTAGAAACAAATTCATTTAAAATATAAGCCAAAAAGGCGAATTTACACGCAAAAGTCGAAATTTCCAGAAAAACGTGCATTATTTACTTTATCGAAATTCAATTCAAATTTATATTTTTATGCAATTTAGAAAAATAAATAAATTTAACTACTGCTATGAGGGATACTTTCATTTAAAAAAAGGGAAAACAGAAGCATTAAATGCAATAAGTTGTAAGGATTTAAATAAAATACAAAAGAAATGATTAGAAAAAGAAAAAAAAATGAAAGATATCACGCCTTGATAACCAAACCATAAGTTCTTTTATGTGGAAAAAAAATTCAATTTAGCTGTTTTGTTTCTAAATTAACTACACAGCGCGCGCCGGCGTCCTGGCATAGGGGTAGCGTGTCTTCCCCGTGATCTGGGCGTCCTGAATTCGAGTCCGGGTTCGAGCATGATTGTTCTTCTTCTGTGTTCTATCTGTAAAGTGTGTGAATGTGCCCCCCCCCCTCCTGTAAAAAGAGATTGTGCAAGCAAATGTGAAGCATGAAGTAGCTAAGTCGTACTCGTGGCCCTAATTGGCGCTGCTGAAAAAACAAGAGACGCTCACTCGGCTTAAATCTCTGACAGAGAACTGTCGGCGGGCTTGTAAAGTGCCATAAGTTGCAACAACACAGCGCGCAAATGATTGCTACATATACAAAACAATACAATTTTGAAAAGTTGAAAATATCGAGAAAAAAAGTAGAGCTAGAGTAACTATTCGTAATCTGTGAAGTATAATCAAGTACCAAAAAGGAATTGAAACACGAAAATAAAAAAAAAGCAATTTTTGTTATTAGGAAATAAAATGTTACTTTTGGATACAAATAAAAGTTTTTCAATAGAATTTACCACATAAATTTTAATATAAATTATTTAAAATTTCAAAATTCATAAAACGGGGAAATCAGATTCAGTATATATAGAGTATTCAGTATAAATAGTAAAGAGTATGTGATTAAAACTAATTTGAAAAATTGCGCTGAAATACCAAATGTCGAGAATCTCTTTTTATCGGAAAATAATTTCATATATCTTTGGACTATTATGATTAGTTTGCTAGCGCATACATAAGCTGCGTTTCTATTCATTTCATAGTCATCAAAAATATTCAAATCGCAGAAAAATTTGGATGTTCTCAATTTAGAATAAACCTTTAATATAATATAAAATTTAATCTGAGGGACAAATATCTCGCATATATATGTGAGCATGAATATAAATATTGCATTGAAATAAATTATATTACATTTCCTTAATGTAGAAATGTAATATAATTTATTGTAAGCAATATTTAGATTTTCCTCTATTTTTTAAAAATATTTATCCGCAATGATATTTTCGAAGTGGACTTTCTAAGTTATTTTTATGATGCTGCAGCATATTTTTATTCATAAATTAAACCTTGTTTAGAAAATCACAAACAATTTACTCAGCCGAAACGTAAAACACACTTTAAAACCGACAGCGAATCGTTCAATACAAGTGAGTTGCTAATGGGCTATATACTCCCCTTCTAGTGTCAACGTATTCAACTAGAGATACAGTTAAGTTAATTAAATTAACGTCCGAGTTACAAATTGCCGTTTATGCTCGTTAATAAACCAAGCCTTGTTTAGAAAATAGCAATTTATTTCTTTTAGTTCCTCAGTAACTTGGAACATATCACACATGGTTGAAGTCTAAGACTTTTAAGACTGTAGACACATTTTCCCATCGGTTTGAAGCTCAATGTTATTTACGCAATTGTAAGAAAATAACAATTTTTATGATTTCATTCATAAGAATTGAGGTGTTTAACCGCTACAATGTTTTAAAATAATTCTCTCTTCTGGATATTATTTGCGCAATTGCAAGAAAACAAAAATTTTTATGATTTCGTTCATAAGAATCGTTCATAACAGTTGATTTCGGGGAGATATTCCTTCGTTCAGCGATTTATTTTTAATACAAAAAAAATGATCACTCTTTATCTGACCTTTATTGCAAAGATGATTAGATAGTTTAGATAGAATTACGTAATGAAATTTTTGAAAGAACCAAAGCTAAATGTAAAGTGAAGCTTCCAAAGAAAAAATGCGAACGCGAAAACGAACATTCGTGCTTTATTGAAAATAGTCTCCCTTTTTTTAATTTCTTTGCATACAAATAAAAAATGAGAGATACTATAACGATTGCAGTCGTCAAAAAAATTTGATCTAAAGAGTACGATTAACTCTTCTTTGCATATTTTTTTCTTTTTTGTGAAATAAATAAGAGTGATATAATCCATGCTCTAGAGTAAAGGAATTTTTTTTTAAATATCCTAGTATAATTATATAATATAAATAACCAAAAAACAGTATGATGGAAATATCCATCATGATATAAATTTACATGTTAAGCTGAGTACAAAATCTTCAACGTCCTCTCTTCTAAATTTCTCTACTCATTATCGCACTTATCAGCAAAAAAAAAAAAAAATAAATAAATAAATAAATAAATAAATAAATAAAAAAAAACCCAGATTAGTTATAAAAAATATTCAAGAAATCGCACGCTTCTTCTGACCACAACAAACAGCGAACTGACAATTTCAAACCCGCTACAATGATTGTGACATTTGATTTTTTTTCTTTTACAGTTATGTTCCTTATTAAGCAATAGTCGTGAAAAACGTTGCCAGCAACAACCAATTTACAGTACACCTGTTTTGAGTAAAATTTTTGCTCACTAAATGTTATGATGGAAATTTACATCATCATGCAAAGAAGGAGTAAATATTCTTATTTTGAATTTTTGAAAAAGGAAATAAAATATATATTTGTATTTCTCTTATCATTTTGCTTTTGAATACAAAACCACAATCATGAATTGAAAATACAACGAACTAAACGAGTGAGAACTGTTATGAGATCTTAACACAAAATTTGTAAATTATTAATCAAATGTAGACGAAAACCGTCTACAAGAAGATTATCTGGATATCTGTCTAATTCATATGAGAGAAAATTAATTTTATTAACGAAATCGCATATGTGACTTTATTATCAAAATTGTACATCTAAATTTGGATTAATTTAATGTATATATCTATTGTTTGTCGTTTTGTTCGTTCTTATCTAAGTGAAAGAGATAACTAAAAAACACAGCTACTTAGATAAATGTATATTTGTATATTGCCCTCTCATTCTACATTTAAATACGTGTCAAATTTTCAACTGAATCAGTCAAAAGAAGTCCAAAATGCATACCCAGTTTTCTACTCTATAGTACGAAATACATTAGACGCCATATTATATTTACATACAAGAAAGTCGCGAGGTGAAAAATCCCGCAAGGTTAACTAATATTTTTTTTGACGATGCGAAATTACATGCTTTATTTCAGTCTACTTAAAGCTTTCAAAAAATAGATAAAAATCAAAATTTGTATTAAGAGACGGAGAACTTCCTTAAAATGAATAATACATCTTTCTGTAAAAGGACTTTTCCGGCTACAAATTCTTTGTGATATACGTTTTGGATGCATTAATAACATTCTGAACAAAAATTGCTACAATATTTGACACTTTATTAATATTACCAACGTTAAACGATTGCAAATATTTCTTCAAAGCAACTGATGAAATGCCTTTATATTTCCATATTTCTTTAAATTAAAAGGCATTTAATAATTAAATAGGACAGCTGACGAGTTTTCCAATCAAGCCTCTTAACACTATTTCACACAGATAAAAAAGACTCATAAATTTTTTTAGACAATAATGTATTTCTGTCTCACTTTTTTTTAAAGATTAAATGTGAGATTATATTTCAGAAAGCAGTCCGCTTATTTTTGGAATGTGTGTCAAGTAGGCAAAATGAACTTTTTTTCTATTAAATTTAATGCCATACACATGCTCCTTCTGAAAAATAAGAAGTTGCGCTAAGCATAATACCGAAGAAGCTATACTAATTGAGGATAAAAGTTTCTGTATATTTTACCTCGTATTTGTAACTGACATTAAATGAAGTTTCGGTCCTCTTTTGATCAGCGACATATTTAATTTTGACTGCAGTTCATTGAAACTAATGTTAAAATCAGAGGCCTATGTAACAATTTTGTAGTCTTAGGCAAAAAAAAAAAAAACATTTGGACGCTACTCCTTTAATTAACTGGTTAATTTATATCCAAATTTCATTATTCAGTATTCAAGTTAATGACATTTTAAGGTTATCTTTTATTTTAATAACTTTGTTTAAACGTATATACTATTATTTACTAATTACTGGCCACCTTTCGCGATCATTTGGTTTGCTATGATTAATGGCTGTTAATAATTTCTACTAAATGTTTTGTCTAACTTAGTTATTAATGCAAAATATTGTTTAATTTCAAACTTTCATAGATATATACTATTTTAATAGTCTTATTCCTCTCTGTTAATTGTATCATGCATTTCGTTAATTATTGAATACACCCAATTATAGCACAGGAAAGAACAGTAAAACAACAGCTCAACACTGTTTAAAATTTGACGCACGTCAAAAATTCTCACCATCGCTTACATCCGAAATAAACTTTAATTGTAAGTACAACAATTTTTTAAAAAATTTATTAAAAGCATACCTTATATTGAAATCTACTCAATATCTACTTCATATCTTGATGATCAATAATGGGGGAAAAGCCAAGGTAAAATATTAGTAACAGTAATGAAAACGATTTTAGTTTCACTTCAACAATAAAATATATTGTTGTGAAATGTGTTTTAAATATTTTTTTAATGAATTAAAAATCGTAAATAAATTATACGGAAAAAACTCCGTATTGTAAAATTATTTATTTTTATTTTAAGATGACGTAAAAATTATTTTTGTGTTGCAATATTTTTGGAAATTATCGTAGAAAATTTCCAAACTTTCGCTTAATATTTAATTAAATAAAATGTTAAAAATATTACCCTGAAATGCAACGTCCACCCTCCAAAGTATATGTTCTGACTAATTTGGTAGCTCTAGGTCAAACGGTCTGGTCTACTGAGCGTTAACACAAACATTAATCTTTATTATTAGAAGAAAATTTCTCATTATTGCATGACTTCCACATTTTTACACGATTTTTTTCAAACAGATTTATGCTGTTTAAAAATACTGTTATAAAGTTAAATACGTAATTAGATTTCAGATGTAACCAATTGCTCATATCAGTGATTTATTGAACATTTTATCAAATCCCTGTATCATCATGTTTTGTAAAATTAGCAGATCTATAACATTGCATTGTAATATATCTTCTTTAATATTTGAATATTTTAGAAATATGAAATAAGGAGAAAATAATAGTATACACAGCATGAAATATGTTGATACAAGGCATGTTATGTCGTAAGAAAGTTTGTAATCAATAAAGAATTTTAAGGCTATTTAAAAAAGTCCGAACGATATTATTAATTTGCAATTTCTTTCGGCACTAATATTACTAATGTTTGAATTTTTTATAAAGACGATACTAACGAAACAAAATAATTACAGTTTCTTTTTTTAAATATTATTGAACCATTTCATAAAATACAATTTAAAAAAAATTCTGAACTTCCCAAAAGAGTTTATTTGTTATGTAATCCTGTTTGATAATTATTTATACGAAAGTTAATTATTTTGATTTTGCACAAGCATCTTGTAATATATTACAATTGAAAATTATTCATAAACTATTGACGTTGAAATGTTTATTGAATATATAATCCCCAAAATAATTTATGATACGGACGATTGAGTTCATTAGTTGTAGTGGTGTACAGACATTATATACAATGTAATAAATACAAATACACAATAAAATTATGCTATATTTGGAAAGAATAATTCAACTTTTAAAACAATAACACATAATAATGCAGTTTTTTCAGCAACTGATTTTAAGAAATATAGACCTAAACCATTTTTAAAAATTAAAAAGATCTTATTTCCTTTCATGAATATTGATCAAAAATAAAATAACTGAATAGATATCTCATCAAAAAATTTCATTTGGTATGCATTTTCTCTTTATATCACTAATATATTTGTAACAAAAATGAATACTCAATTAATTTAATAATATTTAATTATGGAGCGTTTTCCTCGTTTACTTAGCATAATTTGTTTTGTTCAATTGTGCTATCAAGAGACCGATTGGCGCAGCAACACCGGGAGCAAAATATCTTTTACATCAATCTAAACTTCTACCTGTGATGTAAGTCACAAATTTGTTTATACGCCCCCGGCAACACAATTTCAAGTGCGCCGTTTCTGTAACATCCAATATTCACCAACACTGTTTGAACAACCACTTCGCGCTAGTTGATTCGGCCACACATTAATGCATGAACAATCTTGTGACTTATCATTACACAGTATCATAGATTGATATAAATATACCATTGATCATTATAATATCAATTTTAAAAAAAGTCTGAGATATATAATTTTGTAAAAAATTGTGTAAACATATTGATAAATCGTCGCACCAATCTGGAAGATCCGTATCCACCTACATTTGATAGCACAGCCAATGCCACGATAAATCGCTAAGTTACGATAATTCCAAGCGAAACGGGGAATCCCCGTTTCACGTAGCTCAGATGCAGTTTGCCGTACCCTTCCTCCGTTTGTTTTCTTGTTGCTGCTTCTGTGGATTACGTAAGCACGTCATGAGGAAAAACAAAGCATGCTGGTAGTAGTTTATAAAGTAAGTTGCGCTGAATAGTTTTTTTTTTTTTAAATCTGCATTGAGGACTAATGTTGTTATGCTTCTCGTTTTTTAAAATTTTATTTTTGTCTAATATTGCTCTTTTTTGTGTGTGGTAATTTTGGTCATATACATTTGGCGTCCTACTCTCATTTCGGAGCTCGTATTTTTCTTTTTGCATTTATACTTGCCCCTTTTTCGATAATTTTTGTCATATACATTTGGCGTCCTGCTTTTTTTAAGCTCGTACTTTTTTTTTAGCATTTATGTTTATTTAAATACGAAACTTTTTTTTACTATAATAGAACGCACTTTATTTCTGGTTAGTTAATTATTTTTTTGTCAATTTTGGCGTCACTTATTTTTTCTTCTTATTTTTCTTCTATTTGTCTCCTCTCCACAAGCTAAAAATCATTAATTTAGCATGAAAAATTGATATATGCAGCATTTCATTTAAAGTATGTTATTTTAGTTTACTACATTCGTTCTTTAAAAATTATCTCATTATTGTTTATGTTGAAATCTCCATGTATCCTTTTTGTATCATTCCAAAATAAGGAAATAAAAATTGTTGTCTTTTTTTATATCTGTCCAAAATAAAAAAAATAAAAATATTACCATTTTTTTGTATTATTCTAAAATAAGGAAATAAAATTTATTTTCAATTATCTATGTTTAATTTTTTTTTACCATAATGTATAGGATATATGTATTATAACAGCCTTCTCTGATTTTGTTTGTCTCTCTCTCAGAAAAATCTCACTGTATGTAAATAATAAAGAGTTTATATAGAGCAGGTGTTCCAAAAAGGCTCAGATTACACAGAGATTATCTAGAACGTTTCTAAAAGGTTACATTGAAACAAATGATAGATATGAATCCTTGGACTCATTTTTTCTTAGTTATATATTCAGAAAATAAGCATTTTGTCCTTCTAAACGAAAATGTTGAGTTTGAATGTACACTATTTGAAACAGATAATTTAAAAAAATATGCAAAATTATATAAAAATTCGTAAATAATTTTTAAATATTTTTTGTTGATTTTCAATTTATAGATATCACAACAGGATTTTTATATTGATCTACAAAATTATAATTTACAATACATAACAATGCCTCCTGTGTATTTTCCATGGGATTTCTTTTCATGTTTGGCTTTTCAGAACGATCCTTAATATTAATGTGGATAATACTTAAATATTCATTAAAATATTGTTTATTAATTAATTTCATTTCACATTGATTGTTGAACTTCAATATACTTAACACTGCATAAATACTAGAAAGTTTTTTTTATTATTATCAGAGAAATATACAAAAATGTACTATCACTCATATAATCATTCGTGTAAAGCATGGACGTGTGTTTTAAAATTATTAAATAAATTTTTACATTTTATCGTTTTTGTTTTCAATGTTTAAATAAATCTTATTACAATTATTTTTTTAAGGAATTCTTGAGATTTATCTGTAATTCAAAAGGGAAGAAAATATAATGATATAACTTATATTCAACTAATAAGAAACTAAATAAAAGCAATATGTATTAACTTCAAGCTAAAACTGATTTTTATTTAAAAGATATGAAAAATCTTAAAATTTTTTCTGAATTAGATTCCATGTAACATTAGTCAAAGCATTTATTTTTCAATATTATTATTTTCAAATCATGATTTTATTATTGAATTAAAACAATTGAACTGAAAGTCACGTTGAATAAAGAAAATAAAAATCCATTATTAGAAACCGCCATCACAGAATTAAAAATCAAATTGTAAGTCATAATTATACTTACTCTTCATCAATACACAAAGTATTTTTTGAATTATAGTATAATGTAACGTTTCTTATGGTCTTTTGTCCACATTTTAATACCAGGGAATGAAAGTAATAATTTTCAAATAATTCGGGCAAGTCAAATTTCCGGCAAGCATGGAATTTCCGTCCTTCCTTCCTCTTCTAGTGTTTTTTATTTCTTTAAAAGCATTCTCCAGTTGCTAAAATTATTCATTCTTTAAGTATCTCATCCGTTTAGCCAGCTTTTAATTCGCTGCACTTGAAATGAAGAACCCGATTTTTAAAAATTCATACGGGATGTTATTGTAGAAATTAAATGCAATTATTTTTCGATATTTTGGTGAATAGATCTTCTAAAAATTCGCAAATCCGCTGTCGGAATACTGGCTCGGAAATCAGTTGTACTACCTAAAATGTTAAATTGTAAATATTATACGGAAATAATAAGTTTTAAATAAATGTTAGAAGGTTGTTTCTGCGAAAATCGAATAAGAAAGGCTAGAAGCCTGATTTTTTAAACCCTCATCTAAGTGTTTGAGAAGCTACGACTTAAATTCATGTTATTAATAATTTCTCATAAGGAGAGATGCTTCCCATTTATTAAATATTAAAATGAAATTTGACTTATTTTAAGTAGCAGTGATAGTAGCAGTTCTTTTAATGTATATTATTGAATAATTTTTAAAAAGTATGATTGTTTTTGTACATTACGTTTATCTTCCAGTAATTTCTTTAATAGATTTTTGCATAGTTTTTTCTTTTAATAAGAAGGACCATTTTGGAATTATACATTCTTCAAAACACGGTTTAAATAGTTTTCTTTTTCTCTAATGTCTGATATTTTGTTATATATATATTTATTTGTTACTTATTTATTATTTTGAATATTTATTTTCCTTATTATTTATAAAGAAAATATGTATCTTGAGAAGAATATTTTATATTTTATTTGAAACGAAAATTTATTTATTCATTATTAAGATGAAATTTCGAAAAAAAAATCTCTAAAATTAAGACTTTTATTTTAGAATTTCAAGTGTTAAAAATTTCATGTGTATACACTTTGCAACAAAGAAAGAAAATATTTCGAAATATTTCTTTTTTTTTTCTTATAATTTAAATATTTAGTTTTATGAATTATATTAATAATGCATGCATTATATATAAATATGGTATAATTTAAATTTAAAGATGTATTTTAATACTAATGTATTCCTTGGATCAATAATCTCTTTCATCGAAACAGTATAATGTTTAGTGACATTGAAGTAGTATTATTTTATTAATTAAATGTTTTATGGTTATTTATATATCGAGAAATATTAAATTTAATATTATAATATTTTCTAAAGAAAAGAAAAATAATGAAAATATACTGCTTGATTTTATTTATAGTAAATTTAATATTTTAATTCATTTAAAGATGTTTTCGATTCTTCTTCGATTGACTTTTTATAAATTGGCGTTTAACTTAAAAACAAAATTCTATATTCTCTGTCAATGAAAAGTTATTTTTTTAAAATTATATTCTATCTCAAAAGAATTTTTTTAGCAATGAGAAATTGTTACAAATAATGATCCAAACATTATATGTTTAAACGGAGTGGAGGATGAACTTTTTTTTAAAAACTTTCGTTATTATTTTTTGTTATATTTCATAATTTTTCATAAATAGACGTCAGCATCGGTAAATAAAGAAAAATATCATTTATTTCGCAGCATGAAAAAAGAATATTTTAAAATGTCGGTATTAATATGCCGCTACACTGAATTATTAGTTATTATGCTGCTACACTAATATGCAGCACTTTTTATCTTTGTAAATTCTTTAATTTGAAGGAAATGTAATTAAAAAAATAAACAATAATTATAATGAAACAGCGGAAAAGATGTTCATATTGTTATATTTTATCATAATTTTATTTAAATGGCATAATTTAATTTTTAATTTAGGCAAAAGGGATTTAAATTATTAAAATATTTTTAAATTAGATAGTATAACTAATTTTGAAGATGGTTGATTTATTGTGTCAAAATCTGAGTTTGGGGGGCGTACCTTTATATGATACCCAGATAAAACTGCTTTGTAATTTCGTTTTAATCTGAATATTTTCAACATTTCCATTTATTATAGTTTGTTTTATCTTTAAAATTTATTAAAATATATCGTCAATCTCATATAATGTCTTTTTAAATGATTCTTCCTCTATAATCCTTTTTTTAAATCTTTTATAAATAAATTCATACAATTTTTTTTAAAAGTTAAACAATTGCCATTTATATATTTTAAATCCCTGCATTTTTATTAGAGAGTAAACAAAAATTACATAGTTTCTTTTGTCGAATCCTTTATTTTCAATTTATTAATCCTAACATTTAACATAAGTTGAAGAATTATGGAAAAAAATTTGAGAAGCTAAAATAAGTTTTTAATGTCTTTTTTTCTTTGTCATATGCTTTTGCGTTATTTCTAAAGTGTTATTTTATACGAAATCAGATAAAAATGTTTTTTTAAAAGACAAGAATAGTTTGTAAAATTATTTTATATTCTATAAATAGTCAACAGGTGACTGCGACCGAAAAAATCTTTAAGGATGCACTTTCCACTTTTTCTTAGTAAAATCTTTTTTAATAATTATTATTTTTCGCCCACTTACTATTATTATTTGTAGCATTTTTTTCTATTGCAAGTGCATAAAAAATAAATTTATAAATACCTGCAGAATCTAACCAAATTTGCGTTTTTCGCGTTTTCAGCAACAGGGGAATTCCCTCTTTTCAACCTGCTGCTATTAAGACCAGGGAATTTCTTCATGCAATGCTGCCAGCTCTGGTAAAAGAATTAGGACTGCCTACTTGACACTCAATGTTTCTTCAGATTAGCGATAGAGGGGCGCTGCGCTGCTCCGAACCCGTTTTCCTGTTTCAGATTTCCTCAATCTTTATTGGTTGCAAATTTATTTCCAGTTCTTAAATACGTAGCAAGATTATGGGCAGATATTTCTTAACATGAAATAAAACTTTTAGTATATATTGGAATATACAACGCAGAAAAAATCATTGTATTAGAATTAAAATTCATATTAATAAAAAAACATTTAAAAAGCAACAATAGAAAAAAGAGACTACCTTATTTTTCTAACGGAAAAGTATTTATAAAGCATTTTGTTAGTTCTTAAATTCGTAGCAAGATTATGGGCAGATATTTCTTCAAATAAAATAAAACTTTTAGTATATATTGGAATTTGAAATGCAGAAAAAAAAACCCATTGTATTTGATTTAAAATGTATATTAAACAAAAAAAATTTTAAGTAACGATGAAAAAGGACACTACTTTATGTTTTTAACGGAAAAGTGTTTATGAAACATTTTGTTTTCCGTTTAGCGGAAATATCGTACGTTCGAAAAATGGATCGTAACACACTGATGCATTTAAATAAGCATTCCAAAGTTTATAATTTTTTTTTGTTATTCTTCATGTAATCTTTTTGAAATAAAGAAATAATTATTTGAGAACTACATAGGAAATTCAAAATGATACAATATTCTTTCTTGCTTCATTAGTTTTAAATTTTATTTAATTTTGGTGTTTGAAACTTTACATGAAAATTCAAGAAAAAAAATTTCAACTATACAGAATTTATTTTTTTAATTTATTAGATTATTTTTTAAAATATAATCACATTTTCATATTCTATAGTGTATGGGAAAAAAGACATCAAATCCATCCCCCTACAAACGCAAAATAGTAATTGCAAGCTCACTGAATTTCAAGAAAAATTCAAAAGAATTCAGAGTATTTTTTTTTATTTTAAATTTGTTAATTCTCTATTATTTTTATGTTTTAAGACAATTTGGTTTAAAAATAAATTTGAAATTAAATGAATACAAATATTTAGAAATTAGTCTTTGAGGATTTGTCGTAGGTATTAATAAGAAAATGCTATTCCAAAGTTTATTTGAATCATTCGTCAAATTTCAGAAAGTTTTCTTGCCGTTACCATTTATAAATGTATATAATTTTTTAAAAACAATCCTAAGAAATTTAGAATTAAATTTTAAAAAAATGTAATATTTTTTTTTAAAAAAACTTAACCGTCTTTTTCTGTTGCCGGTCCCTATTTATTATTTTCATTTGTATTGTTGCATAATAAAAGTATCTAATTTTGAATGTGTGGAGAATTTATAGAAATATGATGTACATTCTTTCATTTGAAAGAATGTATATATCTAATACAAAATTATATATATTGTATTTTTGATTCTTATTTCTTCTGGAAATTCTTATTTTTGTTGGTCCTTATTTATTATTTTCATTTGTAATTTTTCAAGATAAAAGTATCTAATTTTGATTTTGTGGAGAATTTATTGCAATATGATGTACATTCTTTCATTTGAAAGAAAGTATATATCTAATACAAAATTAAATATATTGTATTTTCCGATTCTTAATTTTTCTGGGAAGTTTTAAAATTGATCTACAAAATTATTTTCCTTTAACAGGTGTAAATAGACAACCATCTTCTTTCAATTACAAGAAGGGGTTGTTTTCTTAAACAACTTGAGATATATAGCAATAATAAATAATGCAAATGCAATTGTAAATAATGCTTTTCTTTTCAAATTAGTTGGATATGAAGCAATTTGGAATAATAGCTAGTATTTCCTGTTTGCTCTCTCCTCTACTGTTTACATCGTATTTTAACTGTCAAGCTTAATTTTGTTCCCATAAAATAAAGAGCAACATATTTTTCTTGAAAACTACCTCTATTAAATTTTACCCCTTCATTTTTGAACCACTTTTGTAAACAAAAGCAGCTTTTTCAAAATTTGAAACTATATATTGCTTTCTCAAATTTTGATAGATTTGAAATATCAATGAAATTTTAACAGAAAGACAAATATTTTATTTTGAATAGCAATAGATGGAAAACAATTCAATTAAATGTATCAAATTATTTTAAATTTAACTGTTAACTTCGTTACTGAAATCGAAATGAATGGCGATTAGGATTATAATTACTAATTTTATTTGAACGTTGTAACTTTGAAGTATTTTTTTTTTGCACTACATTTTTTTATTCAAAAAGTTTTATGATTAAAATTGAACAAATCTTTTTAAATTTATTTTTATTCAGTTCATATTCCGGAAACTTTATATGTTTAAAAAAGTTTTATTCTATTTATATTTTATTTAATTCTTTATCATTCCTATGCATTAATAAGCATTTACTAATAAGCGTAAGCAATTTCTTAAACAATTGCACTAAAAAACTTGCCATTTCTTAATTTTTTTCTTCATTTTTCTTACTATTGTCAAATTAAAATACAGCTTTTGCAATATTATTGATAAATATTTATTAAATTGGTACCTTCTGACATATGTGATATAATAAAGTTATGAAGAAATATTGTTTGATATCAGCTAGTTTTACCATAATTTTGTGTTTTATTTTAATATTTGAATCAATTTTCCTCGATTCGTGTTTCCTGAAATACAACTTCACCAAATGCTAAAAGCCAACCACTTTTTATTGAAATGACTTTAAATTTCTTTCTGCAGACTCACAGATATCAAATTAATGGAATTATGAATTTTTCTGTCAAAAAGTTTTATTGGAAAAATTCTAAAAACAGAAAATATCTAATATTTTTTTTTAAATTAATGAAATTTTTGAGAAAATAATTTTTATCTAAAACTAATTCAGGCATTCAAAGGCAGATCCCTTTTTTTTATCAAGTTCATTGTGTAGATAAATTTTTAAAAAATCAGATGAGAAAATATTAATAATATATAAAGAGAAGCATTTTTTTTAAAAAATGGAATTTCTCATAGATATTTCAATATTTCTGAATATGAAATTTCTTTTAGAAATTTATGTTACTGCACAGTAAACATAAAAAGTGCGACATATTTTTCTTAATATAGAAAAAATATATTTTTGTGATTTAATTCCTCTTAAAACTTTTTTTGTATGTTTTTAGAGCTTTATTTTTCACTGTTTAAATACTATTATACAAATTTTTATTGACTTATTCTTTTACTTTTAATAGATGAGAAGTTTTTAGAACTAATGACATGCATTCAAGTTTCTCAATATGTTGGTATTTTATGTTATACACTGAGAGTTTTCTTTATCAAAAAAATGAAATAGTACGAATTTGTAGGATAATATTTTTCACATGTTAATATTCACTTTGATGTGTAACATGTACTGTATTAAAATATGGAACTTTGCATTAAATTGACCAAAACGTTGAGGATTGCAATAATATTGAAAAGACATAATCTAATTTAAAAACCATATTTATTCAGTTAAATCAAATTTTAAATACATTCCATCAAAAAACAGAATAATTTTTTCTTAAACTTCATATAATTCTGAAAAAAATAATTGCATCAGATAAAACTTATCAAGATTTATTGCAGATATTTTATCATTATTTTGAAATAAGTTGTATTTGCAGCTGTCAAAATTTTTATCAATAATTGTTACATCAAATTTATATTAAAAATAAGGTAAACATATAATAAGAATTATATTCTTAATTCTGATACATGTTTATTACTAAAGCAAATCTAATTTTGTTCCTTTTTTATATCTGATATAAATTACTAAGAAAGGCTTTAAACACATCTTTGTAGTTATATAATAAGGAAACAACTTTAAAAGCCATTTTGAAATATAATTTTGTTTCACAACTTTACTGAAAAATATTCAAGCATTGTATTTTTCCCAAAATACATCATTGCTTTGTCTATAATCTTATGCCACGAATTTCTATTGATTTCTAATTTGGATATTAAATACGCGCACTTATACTTTTAGATAAAGAATCCAAAATCGATAAAATTGTCAATAAAGTTGTAAAATTAATTGTACCTTACATTATTAAATATCTATATTCTTTTACTTCAAATTTAATATTTCTAAAATAATATTTCTAAAATTTTGAAATGGAGGACACTTTTATATTAAAGAAATTTTTAATGCACCTGTTACATTTGTGACTCTCCTGTAATTTGATTATTTTTATGCTCAAAATTTTTATATAAGTATCCCATGATGCATTTTATGGATTAAAATTTTACATAAATATTTTATTTTATTTGAAAATGTACTAAATTATTCCAGATCAACTTAAAGATGGCAAAAAAAGAAAAAATATTTTAATATATTTCAAATTAGTATCAAAATATTTTCTCCTTTCTTGAAGATATATTAAAATATCCTTCTTAATGGAGGAATTATTATTTCATTGTTATGTTTTAGTTTTGGAAAATCTTGAATGATTCTTTAAATTTTGGTAATAGGTGCTTAACTAAGATGCAAAATTTAAATGCTTATCATTCCTTAGCAAATATTTATACTTCAAGAATTAAAAAATGTGTGTAAAATTCTTATGAAAGTACAAAAATTTAACTAATCAAATATTCGTAATTTCTTAAAGGTTTTTGCAGATTTGATCTTTATTTTAGAAAATTTCTGCGAAAAGGACTTTTAAACTCACTGATCAATTTTATGTAAATATTGGATATTGGAATTTGATTAGATTATATAGTTTTTTTTTCAAAAATATGATATTGAATAGAATCGACGCTATACCTTATATAAAATCAGAGTAAGTCAATTTAAATGATTAAGCAAGTCATCATCACAAATAAATGCAATTCAATAAAAAAGGCATCTATCGAACAGTTTTAATCTTATAAAAATAATAAGATTGCAGTAAAAAACATTTAAAATATTTTTTTCATAAGTTAGTTGAAAAAGAAACTATTTCTCAATTTTACAGACATACGAAGAAAACTAACTTATTTGATGGAAAATTAGAAATAAGCAATAAATTATCTTTCAAAGGATATTTTATGTAAAAATCATCATCCATTTCACTTTCTGTTTGTATTGATGTTTCTTGCCTTTCTCTCGCCGAGTTTGTCAAAAGAATTTGAATATCAAGCAATAACAAATTCCTTTGCAAATATTCAGCGAGGGAAAGACATGCATCAGAACTTTCTCAGTCCTTGTTCGTCTGTCTTGCATACCAAGAAAATTGTGGTTTCTTGGTATTTCTGATAAAACAATCTGCATTGAGAGCTCTGGAATTCTCAGTAAGGGAAAACCCCAGATAAAGCAACAACCGCATCCTGGAAAGAAATCGAAATTAGTTTTTCTTTCTCTCTTTTGAAATTCATATGATAATTTTTCATCAAATATATACAAATGAATGAGACTCTAAAACTTATGGTGGGTCAAAGATACCAAAATAAGAATATTTAGAAATGGAATATGTGTGAGTGAATGGTACTAGCAAGTAAGAGAAATCCGAAAAACAAGTAAATAAGAAGAACATGTAAAACCAAACGATGAGGACATTTTAATTTTACAATACATGTTCAGATTTTTATTTCGAACCTTATGTTCATCGAGTTATTGTGGGTGTTATTCAAATAAGGGAATAGAGCATGAAAGTTCAACCTCTCACCATTGATATTCGATGGCGCAAGAACTGGTGCACTGGAATTATATGCATGTGAACTAAGAAGATAAGAATGGGTTTTGTTCAAATAAGGGAATAGAGCACGAAAGTTCAACCTCCCATCATTGATATTTGATGGCTCATGAAGTAATGGTTACTAGCAAAGATTTGAGACATTTCTCGGACATTTTCTGCCACAACTGGTTTATAACCTCTATATTTTCATCGCTGATAAAAGCATGCACTTAATAAACAGATAAAATAATTACAGTTAAATTTGTTGGTAGTTGAGGTCAAACAACAGGTCCAACTCATCCGATACAGTGTTGGCCATAAGTGCCATCTAGATAATTTCTGAAATTACTGCTGAAATATACAGGATTCAATTCGCGTTGGAATTATATTTACGTGAAACATATGAATTAAAAGCATAAGAGGGAAGTTACAGCAAATATTGTGTAGAAAAATGCAGAGTACGTG
Organism: Argiope aurantia; assembly: GCA_026543865.1. Taxonomy (NCBI): domain Eukaryota; kingdom Metazoa; phylum Arthropoda; class Arachnida; order Araneae; family Araneidae; genus Argiope; species Argiope aurantia. The sequence continues at coordinate 948,303 of JAPMOR010082004.1, forward strand.
AAGCTGTTAAAGTGTACAATCCTGCTAATAAGCATTTTTAAACTGAAAGTATAATCCAATGATTAAATATTAATAATAACAGACAACAAATTATTATTGTGATGAGAACAGTTTCATGTGCTGTGCATAAACTTAAACTTTGCCATTTTTTGTAGTATTATATATGCGTTATTTATATGGAAAATGATCGATTACATAGCTTAACACAACTACAAAAGAATAATCAAAGAAGATAATCTCTAATAAGATATAATGTTCCAAGAATACGAAATCTTTTAAGGTTAATAAGCAAAAATAAATACTTACTAATTCGATTAAAAAAATTCAGTGAAAGTTATCCTTTTCACAACTCGCTCTCAAACATCTTCTGAAACGACATGTAGTGTGCTCTGATCAATGGTATGAGAAATATAAGCCTTGTCTAATTATGTCTCGGTCCAAACTTGCCCAGGTTTCCTCTATATAACAATGAGGCCAAATGATATTACTAGAGTTTAAGTTTTTCAGGATCCTATGGTTTCCTCTTCTAAGACGCGCAAAATCACACTCCAAATACGTCATGGTATGACCATTGTATTTGCAATAATGTCCATTATAACAATTTTTATTATACAAGTACTTAATATAGCAGTTCATTATAGTCATTTTTATTATAAAAGTAATATAGCAGTCCATTATAGCCATTTTTATTATACAAGTAATATAGAAGTTCATTATGACCATTTTTATTATGCAAGTATTTAATATAAAAACTTTTATCTCTTCAGAACAGAATTTCAAAGGTTATTGCTGTTTCTTCTGCCTTAGATCATATATTTATAGTAAATATATTATTTAAATAATTGCTTATTCTTTTATCTTCTAAGTATGAAAAAATTCTAGAATGCTTAAACAACGTGGATTTCAAACATAACATAACAGAAGATAAGAATTTAAAAAGGTTTTAAACATGATTAAATTATTCATAAAACCAAATATAAAATATCATTTTAAAACAGAAATTAAATTGTCAGCTTAACACTATAGAAAGATACCCTTTTATTGAAAAGAATCTTTCATGTTTTTGTAGTAAATCTGTTGATACTTCTCATCGTCTACTTAAGCACTCAGAGAACTGAAAATTTTATTTATCACCTTTCAGTTCACTTTGTGCCAAAGTAGAAAAAGAGAAAGAACTGCCTTTAACTGCGTCTTGAATAAATATTGCAAAACATATTAGAAAAAGAATGTTAATTTAAAACACAAGAGAAAGGATGCATAACAGATTTTTTATTCTAATTCAGATTGCTGCAGAAGTATTTTCAAATATTTAGTAGAATAATACAAAAAAATTTTATAAAACATAATTATATATTGTTGATGATATTTTTTATTAATTCAAGATTTTAAATATATATTCACTTTATATTAAAAATTTCAAAAAATTAACTTTCACTA
>JAPMOR010082017.1:0-65137 GCA_026543865.1 Argiope aurantia
ATAAGTATAAAAACTATTTTGAAAATGCTTTTATCAATGTATTATAAAATAATTCTTGTAAAAAAATCTTGAAGTCAAATCAAAAATTATAAAAGCGTGATGATGTGCATATAGAACAGCTTTATATAAATTGAAATTGTAATCAGATTTATAATGTAGTCTGATTTTCTATTTACGAAAATATAAATCTTTCTTCCTTATTGTGATATCTATTGTAGGTTTATAGCATTTTCTTGCTCTTTATCATTGATCTAGAGAGAAATAATTTTTCTTCTTTATTATATTAATAAAAATCTTTTTAATAAATACTTTTATTTTATTATTTTCTAAATCCCCCCCCCCCCTAATGATATTTATTATGACTCAAAACAAGTCGTACAAGGCTTTAAGCCTTAGCCGAGGTTTGACGGCGGGCACGCGGACAATTCTGCGCAAACCGCTTAACCACATCGGCCGGCATTCTTCACGTTTACTTCCATACCGAAACCGTCATTTAATTATTCCTTATTCTCACAGAATAAAGTTGTATCAAGAAAAATATTATCGCAAATGTTTCTCAAAAACAATCAAGTTTTTCTTTCTTTCATTCTTTTCCTAATTCTTACATAATCAATATATTTGATAATCTCCTAGAATATTAAATATTTTAATTCGCATCAGTGATCTTTTTGTTTAAGAATAAATATATTAATTTTTATTCTTAATCTATTAGTTAATTTTCAAGCAAAAATATTCACATCAAAACAAGATCATAAAATCATTAAATTCTGATGGAAATACTCAGAGTAATATACAGTTTTAGAAACAGCAGTAATATATTTTAGATTTCTTTTGTGCAATAAAATCATTACAAAAATGCATGTTTTATGCTCTAAATCTCTTAACAGGTAGGAGAAATACTGATAAAGTCTATGAATTACATATATAAAAATGAAAAATACGTTTTCTTTTCAAAAACGCTTTCCTCGTTAATTATCAAATACTTCATTAAACGTTTTAAACAGAGTATAAAATGCAAAAGGAAATTAAAAAAAACTTTTAAAAAATCTGAAAGTAATTTTAATTCCTTTAAACAAGAGTTTAAAGAATTAAAATATTCACGCTTTCATCCTTCTCTCAGGAGTGAAAAATTGGGAAATGTTTTTAAAACTGAAAGTATTTGGTGAAAGGAATTAGACTCAATTTATAAATTATTCTACAAAATAAACAATAAGTAAAAAAATAACAACTATAAATTTAAAAATAAATATTTTTCAGTGTTTCAGATTAGTTTTTTAATCTATTTCATAAAATACATGGTGAATTCATTGTGCTCTTGAAGTCTAATAAAAAGATCAAAAGCAGAATTCTAATGAAGGAACTAAATTCTTCAAATGTCTAGGCAAATTTTCCCCTATTTGCCTGTTATTATTTTAAGACAAAACTTACAGAAAGTTATTGTAAAAGGAGTTTTGACAAAAAAATATTTTTTGCTTAATATGCAATTTTTGATTAAATGTCAAACCTTGATTAAAAGTGAAAAATAGTAAGAAGCAAAAAAGTGGATTGAATAGCATTTTACTGATTTCACAAAAACAGTTAGTCTCATTGAAGGTAGCTTATCATAATACATTTACTAATAGATTAATATTAATTATCTAAATGGCACTTTTTAGTATTTTAGAATATCATTCATTAACTCAAAGTAATCTGATGGCGATCCCTCTAAAATGTCCACGGTTTAATAAATTTCTTCGTTATAAACATTAATAAAAGATAATTTCCAATTACTAGTCTGGTTAATAAGAATTCTTAGCAGTTGATATCGATATATTATTTTCAGCAAATTCTTGGAATTTTCCACGAAATTAAATTAAATTTTATAAAAATTGGTTTGTGATGAAAAGTTCTACATTAGTGAAATTAATGATATGAAAAGTTCAAACATTTTTCTTAAAATTAATTGATTACAATTTGCTGAATATACGATTTTGAATTCTGAGAAACTTATTAATTAAGCATGAGTTTTTAGAAGTAAATCTAGGAAATACAAATTCTTTCCAATGAAAATTATTTTAATACAGAAATGTAATATTATTTTATGAATTTTTACACCGTCGTTTCCATTTTGCATCAAAAATATATATTTGATGCGGTTTCGCCAATAACTGCAGTAACTTATAATCAATTCAAATTTTTATATGCTTTCAAGTTAATAGAAGTATTTCATGATTTTTTAATTCTTAACTAATTTAAATATAATATAAAAAAAGAAAAATATATTTTTTTCATTTCTAATTTAATTTGCATCAATTACTAATTTTCATTTTTTAAAAAAAGATGCGAAAATTTTATGAATCCAAATTAAACATATCCTTTTCTTTAAAACTTGGTTTTTATTATATAAAACTCTGAAAGTAATAAACATTCATAAAAGCGAATAATGTAAACGTTAAGAAGAGCATTGTTTATCAATTCTAACTTGATTTTTCTCTAAATTTTTACAAAGAAGAATTGATAGATTATAAAAATGCCAAACTGTTTCAAAAGTAAAGAAAGGAAATGTAAAATAACTTTTCAGATTTATTTTGCACCAGAAGTATTTTCTGGTTCTAAAGGGAATCCGGTATGATAAAAAGGTTCGGTAACGTCTTCTTTTGTGCCTTACAATTAATGCCGGGAAAGCCTTTAAGCAATGGAAATTATGTCACCCTCTTTTAATTTTTTTAACCTTTTGTTTGATGCTCAATGCAATTACAGAGCTGGAGCTTTATTTTTACTTTCCTAGGTGCTTGTAGAGTTTTGCCATTTAATTTTGTTCTGTTTAATATCAATTGTATTGTTTAACGACAAATATTGTTTATTTTTTCTTTAGTTTTAAGAGATTAACTTCCTGTTCAGTCACTTTTACTATCTTTACTGGAATTAAGAGTACATTAATTGGTTGAAGTTTCGATTGAAAATTAGCTTCTACATATTTGTTTAGCAGGAATTCAAACGAAACATTTAGAATGAAACATATTTACATCTTACCGTTGCTAGGCGTTTTCTAAGGAAGTATTTAGATGAAGAGTAATTGTTAAAATTTGCTCTCTTATTCTGAGCAGTTTTAAGACAATCATTGTGCCTCAAGTAACAGTTTTATTACAGTAATTTTAATTTAAGCTATGTTTGACTGTCTAATAAATCACTTTTATTTCTTTTGTTTCTCTCATTACTTGAATTATCAAGAATCTTTAACACTAACAAACGCGCGAGTTTTAATTCGAAATTTTAAATCTAATTTATACCATTTTTGGAATAATATGCTAAGCGGTATTCAGCAAATGCATCATTTTATCTATAGAATGCAAGTCCATCAACAAAATAATATATATATATATATATATATTCAATTTTTAAAACAAGAAAAGACAAAACTGTTATATTATACAAAAACTATTTTGTTAAAAATATCATAGTTAAATCGTAAAAATTAATTTCAACGAAGAAATGATTCCAGATATCTTGAGAAAAAAATTGTATGTGCAATGAAGATTATGTATCTTTTGTTATTAAGGAGCTGCAGACAATTTTAACTAAAATGTATTCTAAATTTTTAAACAGCCGAAATTAAGCTTCCTTGAATTTGTCAATTTTCATTTTATTACAAGTATTATGAACATTTCTTTAATATTAGAAAATATATTTAAAAACTTTATATCGTCACAATTTATAAAAATATATTTTATAAATATTTTACGCTTTGCGAAGGAATTCATGTCGAAAATCTTATAGAATATTATATTTTGATTATTATCATTCTTAGCTTTATTTTTTATTGTTATCATATAAAATATACATTTTCATTATCAATAAGTGAAAAATATTAATTTTTATGAACTGAACGCGAGTCATCCGTATTACTTTCAATTAGTCAATACTCCAGTTCATTGGCGAAATTATCAGACATTTAAAAAAATTTAATTCGTTTAAAGAAAACTTCATGTGTTAAAGAAAACTTCATGTTACTGTTTAAAATGCTGATTTATTTTTTCCGAAAAGAGACATATCTGTAAAAAACAAACATTTATTCTGCAGTAATTTTTTTAAACATGAAAACTCACTTTTCATAGTAAGGTATATATACCATTATTCGAATTTGTACCATTATTCGAATATACTAAAGAAGATAAATTTGTAGAATTTGAAGCTGCAGCTATCTTTTAAATATGATAAATCACTGTTTTATTGTAAGACTTATTTTTGTACTATAATTCAGATATACTAATGAAAAGAAATTCGTTGAGTTTGAAACTGCAGTCAGTTTTTTAAATGTAATAAGTTACTGTTTATTGTAAGGCATATTTATTTGTACTATAGTTGAGATATACTAAAGAAGAGAAATTCGCTGACTTTACTTTCTGGAAAGTTTCTTCGAAACGGAAAACTGAAATCTCAAAAATAAGAATCATTTTTTTTTCACGCACTTTAAAGCAAATTAATAGAATAAATTTCGAAAAGAAGAAAGACAATATCAGACAAGAATATATAAAAGATTCATTGGATATAGTTTAGGAGTAATAAAAGAAAATAATTTAAAATTAAAATTAAAAACATATAAATCGATTTTGCGTGCAGGATTATAATATTCTTTTTCTCTAATAATACTTTTGTTTTAAATTAAAATTAAATTAAATTCTTTAAAATTTGCATTAAATAATTTTAAATAAAATTAAAATTAATTTATTATTTAAAAGTAAAATTAATTTAATTATTTTAAAATTAATTTAATTATTTTAAAATTAATTTAATTATTTTAAAAATTTTTAAAAATATTTTGTTGCAAATGTATATGGTATTAAATAAAATACTGGAAGTTTATACAATAATGTTACAATCCTTATAATATCTTTAGTTTTTCTTGCTGAAAATATATTATTTCCAAATGCAGAAATATGATTTTAGATAGTTCTTCAATTTGAAATCATATTATAATTAATGCTAAATGACCGGAGGTTGGGTATATTCCAAGCATATTTACGCATCAATTCCAATATTTTTGACTTCATTTTTTGAAATAATTTGCTTATACTTAAAATGCAGGCCAAATAATTTCTGATTCAAAGAAATTCAATGCGTTCTAAATAATGTACCAAATTTTCAGAAAAACAAAGATCGTTTAATTAATAAAAATATCTTCTGCAAAAAATATTTCCTTTATTCTATATTATAAAATTCAGCAATTGATAAGTCATACAAAAGCCTAAAAATAATTCCGAAACTTAACTCAAATATAGAACCCCCCCAGAAGATCATAGATGTGTAATTATTGATCATGTGCAATTAAAATAAAGAATTTTAGATAAACTTAATTCGTAATTTTAAGGTTAATATGATTAGTCAATTATTATAAAGAATAACCAGCCGAACAAATATTAGTTGAATTATCCTTTTGATGCGTTATTATTAACACAAATCAAGTTTACTACTTATGATAACTGATTAATCGTAGAACTGTAATTCTAATTTATTACCTTTCGGGTTATTTCATTTATGAAAAATCTATGCTAGTTTGATATTGGATTGGGATATCTTTTACATTGGTCAAATCCAACAGGGTCGAACAAATAACTGAAAGTAATCAGTAAAATTAGTTAATTTGGAAAAAAAATGAGATATATATAAAAAAAAATACAACTATTGTTCAGAAACAGCAAAATTAAGTAAGATTGGTGGCAACAGTGGTTTATATATATTTGAAAAAAGATTCGTGGGGTAATAAAATAAATTTTTTCGGTTTTTCGTAATTCATTATAAGAAAAGTGGGGTAATAAAATAAAACTAACGCTGTTTTTCAAAAAGGTTTCTTTTATTCATCCATTGAATAAAATAAAATTAGTATAAATTTGAATTTTAAACAACTATGAATGAATGAAAGATAATTAGTGAATATTTAAGAAACGCTATCTAATTTTATAGTTATTAAAGCACTGAACATTACATTTAATTTTTGGAAAATAATCACCTGATACAGATTAAATTTGAAGAAAAACCACGTGTCACAATGGAATTGGAAGCACAAAAAAGTGGAGGAAACGCAAAGATGATTTCTGGGATAATTTTGTCTTGATCCTCTTACAGTGAATCAATGGAGATTCACTATGAATGAATAAAGGATAATTTTGAAAAATTTAAAACAGTTCAGAACAATAAGGAAGAACTTTCCAAAAGATCATGACCATCATTGTGTGACACAGACACGAATCAAAGGATGTTGAAAATATATTGTATGAAACGAAGAACATTGTTTTTTCGTGAGTTTATGAAGGTTGAATTTCAAAGGTTAAGATCCATCGTACTTAGAATGCAGTTTAAATGAAAAAAGTTTACCAAAATTAGAGCAGGTTTCCATTTATGACGATTTGTATAAAAAAGTTGCATTTTTATTGGTAATAAGTGAAACTGGAATAATATCAGGAGTAGTAAGGATCAGGATCTGAAAAAGGAAAATGGTGGAATTGGAACGAAACGGCTCATGGCACTGGATTTCGTTTTATAGGGTTTTCTAGGAGCAGAACTAGGAAGGATCGGAAGGATTAGAGTGAGAAGAAATGCGATCGAATTGGAACAATGAGACTTTCAACAACGGATTCTTTTTCTAGTAAATATGTCTTAAAAATAATTTTCTCAAAAAAATTATTTATAAGAATTAAAGTAATTGAATTCAGAAAATAAATTATTTGATTTAGTAAATTTAATTAATATAATTACTTTAATTTTAAATGTAATTAATTTATATAATTTTAAATGTACTTAATTTAAATGCTTTTAATTTTAATTAATAACATGATTTTAAATTTAATTAAATTAACAAAAAATTTTAGGGTAGAATTAAATTTAAAAACATAATTAACATAAGCATTTTAATATCTTGATTAATTAGTTTAACCGAAATATTATAATCATACCATTGTACAAATCGAAATAGTCTGTAATTGAAAAGTATAAACTAAGTAAAAATTAGTATGCTGATGTAATTCGTTAAAAATATAGAAAGAAAATCGGTACGATATTTAAAAAAATTCATAAGCAAACAAAGCTTGGTAATATTTTATCAGCATCCTTTATATACTATACATCTTAAGTTCTATTATTAAAATATAGGATATTTAATCGATTTATCGATTCATTTGTAGAAGATAAATTCTAAATTTTACAAACAGAAGTGAGGTTTTACCTTAGTTTTTATTATAATATTTTATCTTTGTCTTTCAGTTGAGAAAAAAATCCTGCATACAATCACGATTTTTTAAACATGACGTTGTTTTTGAATTGAACGATTTTTTACAATATGCTTAATGCAAATTTTTAAGGTTTCATAGTATATGTTAAACAGAACAGTGGAAATAACTCCTCAATTTGAGTATGAGATTTTGAATATTTGCTTCGTATAATGTTTTCATTTTTTCCCCTTGTTAATAATAAGAAAGCAAATTTGCATGTATTTATGTACATCAAAGAATTTACAAGTTTCAAATGAGTTTTTAGAAAATTAAGAAGGCAATTACAGAATTTATCAGATTTTACTCATTTTTTCATGTATTTAGGATTTTAGAAGCACAGAAAGATAGAGATGTAAAATAATTTATTATCTGGAATTCACAAAGGTTTAAGAATTTTCATTAGAGGAAGAATTTTCTGTAATTTATCACGAAATAAATAATTCATTTATTCATTTAGAAAATTTAATTATTAGTATAAGAAGAGTTATTAAATCTAAAAAATATTTAGTACATAAGCTTACAGATATTTATGATATTATTAAAATGTATGAAAACTCAATGTGTATTGTACTTATATTACAGAAATATAAAAATGAATTTAACTTCTTAAAAAGGGGAAGTAAAAAACAGGATTGATTAAAAGACAGAAAAAGAAAAATTGTTACTGTTTCTGAACTCTAACTGAACGAATTTACAAAAAAACCTTCAAAATTTAATACTGAATTAAAAAAGAAAATAAATATTTTTACCAAACATTTTTTTTCAGCTTAATTACTTCCTGAAGTAAAGACCTTTATAAAATTATGCACTATGCGTATTTCTGGATAATAGACAACAAAAGCGGCTATTATTTTAATAAAATATACTCGATAATTTCAAAAGGAATTTAACCTTAAATTTTATTAATTAGTTATTAATACTCATTTTTCTAATATATTTACTGAATTATACATTTATTTTTATAATTATTATTCTAATTTATTTCATCCCGACACATTAAGTTTATAAAAAATATGGACGGGGAATATTATCGCCTGGTATTAAAATATTTGCATTTCCTTGAAAGTTCGGTGTTTTTCATCTAACTTTCTTTCACCTCTATTTCTATGGGCAAAAGAGTTTTTGAAACTAAATTTCCTTCGAGTTTGAAAAACTCATATAAAACTAACATAGCAAAACTTAAACAAATCACCAACAAAAACCACTAAATATTCCAATGATTTCCATCTAAATATAAAGCGAAGAATTATAATATAAATTTCTTAGATATATAAATTCCAGTTATTTTCAAAATAAATGAATAATGTATTCGGTCCTAAATTTTGTCAAAATATGAGGCCGAACTTTAGAAATAAAGATAAAGAGAAACATCAGTAGGTGCTAGAAAATTCTTCTACGAAGTTGCAATTATAAAACTTTCATAAAATTCATCCCAAGGTTTATCAACTTAAGAATCGAATTGAATAGAAAATGCAGTTTATCCTTTATTGGAAATTAGGATGAACAGATGCTCTTCGTTAGCTAGACTAAGACAACCTCATTTGTTTGAAGAATTGTTTAGAACCATAATAGAGAATGTCTTTTCAAATGCATATTAGTTCAGTACAATCTTAAAATACCTGAAATTTTCAATGTGACGAAATTTCAGTGCCCAAGTGAAATATTCAGAAATTATTATTCATTTTCTTCTGAAGTATAGAAAAGAAAATGTCAGACAAGAAAAAAGTAAAAACGTTGAAAATTGCTTTTTTGAAAAGATGTTACTTCTTTCAAACGCAAAAAAAACTTTTGGAACGAATAACATTAATAATTATATATATAAAAAAGTCATCTTCTTTCCGAAGTTGCATTTAAAATTCAAATCTGCTTGTATTAGAATCGCGAGTTGGTTTTTTAGAAAAATATATATATATCGCCTGCATATTTTTCTAACTTTTTCTAAAGAGGAGCGAAAAGTTATATTTTAAATCTGTTTACATAGTGAGATTGAAAAATACTTTTTTTCACACTGTATTATTTTTTTTTAAGTTTCACTTATTTTTTATCACTCTTGTCCGGCGGCGTATGTCATGAAATTAGTAAGCGCTTGTAAACATAGAAGTGAAGAGAGAAATTTCTCATCTATGAAAGGACTATTTTTCTGTTAAAATTCGCTCTGTCTTCAGCAAACTACCTGCATTAGTCTAGCCTTAGATTATTTTTAATAAAAAGATATATAATTATTAATTTTCAAATGAATTTGATTTTAAAATTACTTTAATAATTCTTCCAAAGAATCTACAGAAAGATGGATTATACGAAACTCTGTTGAAGGCAAAGTAAAGTGGATACGATCACAAAACGAATTAAAATTTCATATTAGTATGTTTTGAAAGACGTTCGATAACAAGAACGCTGAAAATGTTTGGTAATTTAAGCTTGTAAATTCCCAATAAGGAACTTGTAGATTAGATTCATTTTAGGAAATAAAATAACCCAATCAAAAAGTGTTTTTATTGCATTTTCATCAATTTTAAAGGAATCAATAGAATAACAGCTTGATTTTCTTTCTTGGAAGTTTAGCTGTATATGCATATAAAAATGAATAAAATCTATTGAGTTCTCAGGTTTTACAGAAATTCAATTGAATTAATTTCAACTCAAATAAGATATGTTAATGTTTTAATGTTAGCAATAAAATATACTTAAAGAATACAAACATATTTATTTTTATAAACCAATTATTGTCAGATTTATATATGCAAGGCATTTTATTTCAATAAATGAAGACTTAAATTCAAATATTTAAATCTATATAAATTTTATAAAAATTTTATATTTTAAATTTAAGATCTTTAATAAAGTATCAAACAATGTGTATGGAAAATGAAATAAAGATATTTGACTTATTTCAAAAGATTCTCAAAAACTGGAATTAAAATTACTCGAAATAAATAAAAGTATACGAAATGGAATAATTAAAAATTTTAATTAAGACTAAGAAAATGCACAGAAAATCTCAAAAGTATTTTTTATATCCTTTTATTTTCTCTTTCAGTTTCCAACTGCTTTCATCTGTTTCAAATATATTTTTTTATTAAAGAACATTACAACGAAATACTCAACAGCCATTCTCTTTTATATTTATTTGTAGCTCTATAAAAGAAAAACAGGTTGGGGTATTTGGGAGTAATTTTGTTTGTTGAAATAGTTAAAAATATATATACCTGACGGAAAATCAATTTATTTTCATTAATTAAAATAGAATGTTAACTAAATATTAAATGCACAATGCAATAAAATTTTGCTAAATAAACCGTTTGAGTATCAAGTAGAGTAGTAGAATGGTAGAGGCAATCTACAAGGCAACATCAATGAATAGTCAGAAATGATTATTGCTTGCTGAAGTGCGTAGCGCATACTGAAAATGAACTATGTGAAGTAAGAAAGTAAGCCTTTGTAATAATAAATGTACATTAATTAATTAACACAAGTTAATGACGATGTCTTAATAAGAATTGTAATGTAGATATCTATCTTTCATCCTCTCTATATGGAATTTCTAATTTATTGAGAAAAATAGCGAGGAATCTTTGATATGTACTTGAACTAAACGATACTGCGATTTCAGAATGCAACGCAGTTTTCACTCATGTTCCTTGCCTTTTTTTTGTTTTCATTGTGAGATATTAAATTTTCGCTCTTGTATCTGAATGCACAAATAAATAAATACAAGCAATTTATAACCCTTTCCCTCAAAAGGAGATAATTGGATGAACTTTCTCAGACTCATATGTTAATATAATTTCTATTCCTTATATCACCATTAAAATATTTATTAATAAAAGTCTTAAACTTACAATTGTAAATAATTATTTAAACAACTAAATTTACATATTTTGATATTATTTACAAATAAGCATGTATTAACTAAAAAAATCGCAATTTTCTCAAATAATCAAACAAATGAAAAATGAAAACATTAAATATCAGAATTTATATTAGCATTAAAAACATTTTTTTTAAATTGAGATCTTTTTATTAGAAATATATTAGGAATTTATATTAACATTTATTTATTTCCATCTCTGATAAGCAAGCCATTTTTTATTGGTGACAAATTTATTTATTAAAGATAAAATCTAAATAGAGTCTGAATTTAAGATAAAACTGTAGAATGAGAAGATGATTCATACAAAAATATTTTAAGGACATATTTTCATATAAAATTAACATTATTTTATATTAATTTTCAGGGCCGTGTTTAAAATATAGATCTCCAATCTTCTGAAAATATTGCAAAACTCTCAGCAACGAAAACATTTTAAAAATACATTTTTTTTATTCATTGAAATATTAGGTGGAATCAAAGGTCCAGCTTCAATTAAAAGTTTTTTTTTTTTTTGTAATTCTGGATAATTAATTTCACCGTATTTCTAAGAGCAAAGCTTTTTATATTTATAACAGTAATTCTTTTAAAAATTTGGGACAATATCTTTTATTATCTGATTATTTTGATTCTAAAATAAGTAGTTTCTTCAGATACATTGAAATAATCCTTTCTAGTTCGAAAGAAAATATAAAAGAAAAATGAAGAAAGGATATATTTAACATTTGAAGTCTTTTACTGTCTTATTAAATTCCTGTTACTTCTGCTTCAATCCGAATGATTCATACTTAGAACAAATGGATTGTTAAAGCAATTACGTAAGTAATTTCAAGTAATAATACCTAAAACGAAGCATGTAAGCCTCGAGTATCTTAAGACGCGATGCAGATAATTCAATTTATTTACCGACAGAACCTATTTAAATTTCGGATTTTGATAAGACTGTGAATTATCTCATTTCTAAGGGCAAAAAATAATTGCATTTTTTCTGAGAACTTCTTTTATCGCTGATCTTTTAATGGAAGAACAAAATTAAATTTTAAAAAATTACTTCAGATATTGCATAGTTTTTACATTCTTCCATTGAATTCCGACTCCATTCGGATTATAATTATCACTGGTGGTGTGGACTTCAAAGGCTATATATGTCACTAAAGGCTTTTATAAATACTCATTTAATGAACAATGAACTCTAAGTAGACGTACAGAGCTATTTGTACTTTTATTTAAAGACCCTCTCATAAATTAATGCTCAAATTTATATTGCATTACTTTGTAAGTGTAAATATACAGGCATCGTTAATGGCTCATTTGTAATATTTTTTATCCTTTTTTTCCGTGATTGCACACATTTTAGAATGTTTAATGATGCACTAGAAAAAGTATTTTTTTAATCCATTTGGACATTTATTACCAGGTAATAATGCTTAAATGCAACAAGGAATGTCATTTGACCAATTTAAATTAAGTAGATTATAATCGCATTATCACGCCATAACTAGCTGCAACGTTGCAATTAACACAAAATAAATTAATAGCTAATTGTCGTATCGACCCCTTAATTTCATTTTAGTACTTCCCACTAGTGGGAGCGGTGAGGGAAAACGTTTTTTTTTTTCTTTTTTCCTATTCTCAACTCTTTCTCATTTGCTTCCTTTCACCCTCTCTCTTTTGCTTTTTGCAGCCGAAATGGAACACAACATGGGGAGAAAAGAGAGCCATATTGAAATTAGAGTTTACTCCCCTTTTTTACTTCGGAAAAAATCAGAAACAGATAAAAGAGAGTTCGACATCTTATCGTCATATTGAAGAAACGAGCGCACATCACTGGATCAGTTAACAATGCATTCAATAATTAAGAGAACAGCATTCTTCGCAGCTTAGCAACCGGAATTACATTCAAATATTTGTCAGGGGATTCTTTTTGCTTAATATTTTCTTTCGTAGTCTCTTCACTAACCCTCTTTTATCATCTTTTTTCAAGAATCGACAGAGATGTAAAAAAGAATTTCAGTATCCAAATAAATGCATACTGAATTGATCCCGATCAAATTTTAACTAGAAAAAGGTTAAAAATCCGATCGCAAAAATGAAAAAGTGTCACCCTATAGTTTTAAAATGAAATATTTTCGTGGAAAGAAAGATGTTTAATCAAAGAAAATACCATTAAAAAACTTTCGCAGGGGTTTCGCTATATATTGAAATCCTGGGAAAAAATGATATGGTGAAAAAAAAATGCTGCAGATCAGAATTCTTAGGGAAAAAATTACAATAAAGTAACAAAATCCCGTGGGTGGGGAAATAAAAAAGAAAATAGTTTTGTGAATGTAATGAAAAAAAATCACCAATCCTTCGGTTTCGAATAATTTAATTAGGAAATTCAACGAGTACGTCGAACTGGTATATCATATTACTTTAATCTATGTCCGAATTCGCACGCTTTTGTCAGCGTGCAATCAGATACGTTTCAATAAAGAATTCAACAGGAATGAAGATTTCCTGGGTGAGAGGGGTGCATTATTGAAGTTAAATCGACGACTGACATAATTATTTCTTCTTTCCCTTATAGACACTCTAAATTCGTCGCCCCTCGTAGCAACAATCTAACTTCGAAAGTATTTAGCTTAATTGAAAAACTCGAGTGTTTCCATGCCCTATTACTTTCGAACAACAGATTAGATTTTCATTTTGGAAATAATGAATAATCTTTTATATGTTCATTTCTTTTTATTGGTGTGAACAGAGACGATTACAAAAGATTTCAATTATACATCTATGAAATGCAATGTTTTATCGACTATTCTATATTTTTTCATTAAATAAGCAATATTTCCTGGCTAGAAAGTAATCTATTATCCTTTCATGTTTTTAATAATCTAAACCATTGGATTATTTTTATTTTCGGTCACCCTTACTTGTACTTATGAATAAAATCTAAAATGTGAAATACTAAAATTTTTGCAAAGCTAATTCACTTCTCATTTATTATTACTTTTCAAAGAATTTTATTGTTGTAAAAATCCAAATGAAAATCTTATTTACATAACTGATCTCAAAGCATTCTTTATTTCTTTATATTTAAAACCTTTTCAGAAAGTATAATGTTTTCATTTGATTATCGGACATTATTAAATGCCACATTTGACAGAAATTCGAGAAATTGGAAAATTATTAACGGGAAAATATTTCAATATATATATTTTTCGAAAAATTATATTTTACCAATTGTTGAAAAAAATACAATAAATGAAATCAATAAACTTTCAGTTTGCTCATGATATGGAAGTTAGATATAGCTAAAGTATAAAATATATTCATGGTTTGTTTTCAAAATAATTCTAATTAAATTACGAAACTTAGCAATTCAAAATCAATTTGAATTCTATTCTAATATTTTAACATTAGCTGTATAAAATGAAAAAAAAAACATTAAACAGTTATCAGAATTCTACGATCTAATTTTAATAATAGTAAATACATATCTCGATAATAAATTGATGTTAGTTACTGATTCATTTTTAAACAAATGGATTATTAAAAACACAAAGAACAAAATTAAAAAAACACTAAGATACATTTGGTTTTCAACTTTACACATCTTCACTACCGAAATAAATAAGAAAAAAATGGAATCTTTTTTTAATCGTAACTTTAATATAATAAAATCATTCAATATAATTTTTAATAAGAAAATTATTTCAATAGTTCACAATATTCAATATTCACAATTCAATATTCACAATTTTAGTTTTATATTGCAAAAATAGCACATAATAATATAAATTTATTCTAAAGTACTTATTTATATGCAGCAACAATTTATTTTATCGAATTATTTTTGATTTTTTCCAATGAAAATACTTTTTGGCATATATAATACTTTAAAAACACTCCAAATGAAATAATTTAATGTATTCATCAAAATAATTTGAATTTTTACAAAAACTGGTTCCGTGTTTATATACTAGTGTTTTTAAAAAATTCTAAATTGTTTCAATAAGCTATTTAACTGACAGTAATCAGAATGTTTTATATATAATTAGTAGTTTAATTATTTTTAACACAAGTCAGATTTTTATCTTAACATAATATAGTGAGTCATTATTATTATAAATATGATTTAAGCAGTGAAAGCATCATCCGGCCAGAATTATTCCCCATAAAAATGTCGTTATGAAATTTCAAATATATAGTTCATTTGTTTGTAGAAACATGCGCTGAATATACCAGAGCTTCACCGAAAATGATAATTTTTCTGATTTCTAGATAGATTGAAAATAATACTAATTATAAGCAACAATTATTACCTTATGTTGAAGTGTATTTCTCCTTACTTCATTTATAAGAAAATTCTTTTGTCAATTAACTCGGATCATAATTCATTGGATTACCAAACTTTAAAATTAACAAATGAGATGCAAATATTTAAAAAAAAGTTATTTACAATTTGAAAAGGAATTGTATTGCAAATATAAAACGTCTAAAGAGAGATAATGTATGTTTTAAAATATTTATTTGGAAATTATAACGAATTTGAAAATAAAGATACTATACTTGTAAGGGAAATAATTATTTAATAAAATTTATATCTTTATATTTCATTTAAAACATTATAAATAAGCTTTGTTTCGCTCTGTATGAAGAATAAAATGAACAAACGTATTTCAAATTATTTTGAAGCATCTTTTCATATTACCGAAATTTAATTAAAGGTAAGGATGATTCAGACGATTTCAAATTTGGTATTTTGTACACACGCCCTAGTAAACCTTTTTCTTAATTAATGAAGTACTAATAGACTTAAATATTAATTTTTAAAAATTTAAGAATTTTTGTTGTAAAATCTATAAAAAAAGTATTGTAATTTTTTAAAAAAAACCTACATTGAATTTATGATAAATTTCATGTTATTAAATCTAGATTTCGGAAAATATGTTTCTTTGATTCTGTCTATCTCTCCATCAACACACCCTGTGGGAAGTACCTCAAATTTCGGATTTTGAAATCCCTAAACAAAAAAAAAGGGTGTTTTTGCTTCCTTGCAGTATACAACACTGATAATTACATCTCCTATGACAAGACGTATCTCCTTCTGTATAATGCGATGTATAAGGCAATGATAGTCGTTGCTCTAATATCATCCACATCACTATTCATTTCAACTCGGTCATTCAGTGTTACGCAAGCATTAATGAATAGATTTAAATATGATTTTATCCATCAATATTGATTTATATGTAGATCTAATTTATAATTCAATTTTTATAAATGTGAACATTTTCAATGAAAAATGTACTTTTATATGATTATTGTGACAATTCTTGGAGGATAATTTGAATTGGGAATTTAGAATATGAATTCACAAAGTTCTAACATATCACACAACTGTTTAATTGATTGTTTTCCTTTTTCCTTTTTTTTTTTTTTTGGTGCAAGAACCTTCCTTGACCATATTGCACCAAAAATCAATTAACAAAAGAAAAAAAAAGTAAAATAATCATATTCCGAAGTCCCTTGAGTAACAAAGAAGGTATAAAATTCAAAAATTTTAAGAGTAAGGAATGAGCAATGATTTTGAAACAGAAACCTTTAATAGAAAAATTAAAAATAAAGTAAAAATGTTTACAAATTATCCATTAGCTCTTGAGAAATTTTCAAATAAATTCCCACCCATCATATTCTAAAAGCTAATGACAATGATTGAAAAAAGAGAAAATAATTTGAGTTAAAAGTAAGGCATTCAATTAAACTAGGTTTTACAGTAAAATCAACTTTACACGTTTGACACACTAGCACCCTTCCGCCAAAGAAATGGAGCCTCTGCGAGAAGTGAGTAAAAATAAATGAGACAAAAGTAATTAGGATGCAGGATGATATTATCAATCCACTATAGATAAAGATTGCAAATAAAAAATATTTTCATAAATACATAATTTAAAAATCTTATAAAATTTATTAAAAAATTATTTTTTATTCTAAAGTTTAGTTCACTTATACAGAATGATATTTTTTATTAATCCATTGCTCCAATTAATGTTTAACTTAAATAGAATTATGAATTAGTTCTAAATAATAATGTTCTTTAATCCACTATGGAATAAGATTACAAATAAAATATATTTTCATAAATACTTAATTTTAAAATTTTATAAATTCTATAAAAGTTATTTATGATTCTAAAGCTTAGTTTACTTATGCAGAGTGATTTTTTTATTAATAAGTTGCTCCAATTAATGTTTAACTTAAATGGAATTGCGAATTATTTCTAAATAATCATGTTCACAATGAATAAAGACTGCAAATAAAAGATATTTTCATAAATACATAATTTAAAAATTTTATAAAAAAATATTTGTGATTCTAAAACTTAATCTATTTAAGCAGAATTATTTCTTTATAAATCAGTTGTTCCAATTAATGTTTAACTTAAATAGAAGTAATAACTATTTCTAAATAAGACTGTCATAGAAATTTTTGATAATCATTGAAATGAAATTTAATCTGAATGCATGCGTCAAATGTATCTGAAAAAGTTTGCTGCATTCCCATTTCCAGAACGTCAAAATTTCTAGAAGGAAAGCAAAAATGTTTTATGTATAAAAGAATTTACAAGAAGGCATAAAATACCAAATAAACAAAGAGGCATAAAATAACAGAAATGCAAAAGTGCTTGATAAAGAACAGTACTGTCAAAATTTTCAATGAATTCCTTAAAGTAAACATCAAAGATGCATAAAAGTGCATAACAAACATTAAAATTATTATATTCTTATTTCAATAGATTGAAAATAAGATATAAGTTCGTGATCCACTGGTTCTCCCCCCAAAAATGTAATGTTTTCTTTTGTTTTTTTTAAACTAAATAAACCATCAAGCTGAAAAATACGTTCAATTCCCAGGCATGTTTAAATTCATAGTGATTACAATTCTTCAGGTGAACTCAAAATGCACTCGGAATGTTTATACTACCTAAAAACATTAAAAAAATTATTAAAATATTCATATTTTATCTGAAAATATTTTATTTGGGGTTTTTAAACAGATGCATTTTATTACAAACATTTAAACAGCTACAATCTAATTTCTCAACAAAAAAAAATATTCACTCAAACATGATAATATTTTTTGGCATGATAGCGCGAAGAAAAACAATGTATTTTTATATAAAAATACGCATATTTCCAAAATATAAAACACGTTAATCTAGTTCAAAAGCATTTCATAAAACATTCCTAAAATTTAAGTTATTTACAGTCATAATAATCGCGAAAATTTTCTGCTACATATTCATATAGAGATAAATATTTTTTTTTTCTTTTTATACGTACTAGAACTATGTACATTAAAAAAAGTTCCATTCTAAAAAGTGCGCATCTAGAATTAGAGAGCGTTTAATTTAGCAACGCATGCGCAAGGAAACTGATTAATCCTCAACTCAACTCAATTTTCACTCAGAAAAACAGCGTAAAGAGCTTAAAGCGAAAGCGAGGCTTGAATCTTCGTTGTACTTTTAAATTTGAATATCTACAAAAAAGAAAGTTATGTGAAAGAAGAAAGAATAGCAGAAATGCACATTCTTCTTTTTATGAATAAAAATAAAACTATTTCGCGGGCATTTAACATTCCTTAGATAAAAATAAGTAGCATAAAATGCATGTTCCTCAGGCAACTACGGTGGTTGAGGTTTAGGAATGAAAAAAAAATAAGAAGAAAATGCGAATAAAATTAAAAGTGACGTATTAAATAAAACCTTCTTAACGTAAACTTAAGACTTCAACATTTTTTCTAAACATGTTACAAAGATAAAGAAATGCTCTTTTTAAATAGTTCACTGCTCAAATTTAAGCATGGTTTTCTTAAGTTTAATCTTCTTTCTGAAGTATGGTAGAATAGAAAGAAAAAAAATAATACAAGAATTCGCATTTGTTATTTAAATAAAACACACATTTTTTTGGAGTAAACAAATATTTGCTATTAACACGATCTGGCAGTGTGTGAAGCCATATAAATTTATTTGAAAATAACATTTAACTACTTCTTCTTATTAAGATTACTATTTAAAGACTTAATTATTTGCTTAAAGTATTTAATAAAAATATAAAACATATTAGTTAATTACTAATGCATAGTTTAAAAATTTTTCAATTGTACGAGTTAAAAAATATTTCTTGTTTAAAAACTGCTCTAAAAGAATCATTTTTAAGTAATTAAACACATATTTTCGATAATAATTTCAAAACCTCTGAGGTTTTTCAAACAAAAATACATTATTTTATACCCTACGTATTTGTTTGTGTAATTTCTTTAATATTTTGAAATAGTAAATTCGCTATTTTTACTGTGCACGAAACAAGTACAGGGAATAAGAAGCCAGAAAAAAGAGTGAGTTTCTCATTGTTTGCTTATAAGAGAAATGCATAAAACGAATTATGATATTTTCATCTGACATTTCGCTCTTAATACTATCATATAATGAAATAATTGTTAGATACATGTAACTTTAGAATAATTGGTTCACAGCTTTCGTTTAATTGATAGAAGTAAATTAGAAACTGCTCTTAACTTTAAACTTAACGTTTTTGAAACAGTCAATTTCCTAAAAATTATCAGAGTTTTATGGAAATTCAGATTTTACTGAAAAGGAATTTAGGTATATTCTTAAAAGAAAATATTTTAAATATTTAATGATTATTTAGTTTAATCTTTATAATCTTAAAATGAAATGCATCTATTTTTATATACATAATCGTGTTTCTACTATAGTAGATTATCATTTGTATTTCATTTTTTCTGTAATTTTCTAAAATATTTATATTTCTATATGGAATAAATGCATATGTAATGTTTTTACTTTTAAATGATGAGGCGAAGAGAAACATGTTTTTATCTTCATTTTCAAATAAAACTTTTCATCATTTAGGTGATTTCATAGATCTTTTGTTATACTATGATCAAGAATCGAAATAGCGTTCTCTAATCGTCGATGCCAAGGCAGCGACCGAGTGCATGGAAAGGATTTTAGCCTTTTTATTTACTCAAAAAAGGATTTTTATCTCAAAATGGAGTATGTCCAGCGTTTTTTTTAGGCGTGGGATTTTTACACATTACGGCAGTTAACCGTCAAGAAATTAAAACTACAGAAATTAAAATCTGACAACTGTGAAGAAAACCGGAATTATGTGAAGTTTAGAAAATTAAAGTAACACTATTTTTCAAGTTTGAATTTAAGAGGTTAAAAAATAAATTATATAAACTAATTTTTATTTAATGCCTTTATTTACTATGGAAAGACTTACAAGAAAAAAAGTTTTTTGGTCTATATAATGTTTTCCTTTCCGGAGTGTCTTTTTTTTCAATAAAAGCTCAAATAGCTAACCATTACAAAACAGACAATTAATGAATACATTTATAATGTAATGTATAATTAATAAATGATTTATAATATAAATTATTTATACTATATTTATTTTTTAGTTATAAATTAATAAAAAAGTATAATTAATAAATAGAATCAATTATAGTAAACTCACATTAATATATATTCTTAAAAATAAATGAATATATTATGTGAAAAGGTCAATACTCAAAATATCGTTTGAAGAACAATAACTGTTTTGATTTTAAAAGAAAGAAACAAAGAAACAATAAAATCGAATATATTTTTTTTGTAATTACCATCATTCTTAAATTTAATTAATTTATTTTTGTAGGTAAATGATTTCACATTTAATTAAAAAAAATTCTTAAGGTTACATACCACATTTAAAATAACTTTTTGAAGTAAGATTCATGGTATAGATGAAATGTAAATGCTAAGAATTTCTAAAAAAAATCAATTATTTTTTAAATTCATTTTTTAAAAAAATCAGATAATTAATCATTATAATCAGAAACTTCTATAGCACAAATTGACAATCGTAGGAAGTTATAGTTTATCGTTACAAAATTTCCCCAGGAAATGGAGTGAAATAAGAGACTACGAAAATAAGATATGCTGACTTCTTTCTACACAGTTAGGTAAGATTCTAAATTACACATAATTTAATAAAAAAATTCAAGTGAGAAAAACATACCATACGAAATTAGGTAAATTCTTGAATAATGGAAAGTATAAAAGAAATTTTAAAAAGGAAAATATATCTTTTGCAATTAAGAAAATCCAAGAACTTATACATGAAAATTCTTCTACGGAAGAGATGCACAGCTTAAAAAAGGAATCTTCAATTACTAACTTAGCATAAAAAATTAAAAATATTTTTCAACAAAAAGCAAACAATTTAAAATTGCAAATGTCTTAGAGTATTCATCGTATTTAAAGCAAAATGAAGAAAAATATTATTAAGGATAAAAATATTTTGTGAAAAAAAACTTATCAATTTATTTTCTTTTATAATGATGATACATATTACGATTAAAAAAGCTTAATTTGTTAGATATTGAAGTGTTATAGATATAGGGAAAACTTATCAGACATGTATCTATTTATTGCAAAAAACTAAATAATAAGTTACATTCGTTTTCATTATTGGATTGTATATGTCGTTTATATTTCTCTTTCAAAACCAACAAAACGTTGTTTTTAAGGCAATATATTGTTGTTTATGGAATATAAAGGACGAAAATTATCAGATATATCACTTAAATCTACAACTTAATATTCATTAGATAAAGGAAGTATAATTTATTCAGCATTTTTAAATTCAGCATTTTAATATTCAACATAAATTAGCATTTTTCAGTTTACAAATATTCTTGAATAAGAAATTTTATGAGCTTACTTTAATATCAATGAGTGAAGGAAATATAATTAAAAACATGTATCCACTATATGATTTTTTAATTTAAAATATAGAGTTTAAAAGTTTCAGCAGAATTTTTTTGAAACAGAAGAGTAAGTAGGGAATCCACACACAGTTTTACATTTATTTATAAAGCACAAGGATTTTCTTTAGAATATATTGAATTCAATCCTTCATTTTACCTTTACCTACAGAGTCACAAATTAAATTTTTATAGTTAAATTCCCAAAATATATTCATTATTCTGAATATAATTTCAATTAATTCAAATACAAAATATTAATGAATAACTATATAAAATATCAAACAATTTAATATAAAAGGCTAATAAAATTACAAAATTATCTCAAATTAGGGACAATCGTGATTCCAATCAACGTAAATTTATAGATATAGAAGAGAAATTAAAAAATAAAAAGTACGGAATAGAATTTAGAAATTCTTACTCAGACAAATCATTTCTCCACAGTAGTAGTTGCCAGAAAATCAGCTATGAACTGTATGCATTTTTTTCTTTAAACATAAATAAGCATTATATTATAAATAAGTGTTGGTCAGTTTTCTTTCTTTCTTTTTATAATTAATTTTTTCTTTTAATAGGGGTGAGAATTTCATTTGAACAACAAAGAGGGTTACTTCTGGGTTATAATATTTCAAAACCTGTATGATTCAAATAAATTTATTCAGTTTCCGTTGTAATTGTTATTTTTTTAAAGCAATAAATTAGACAAATGACATAAAAAAAAGACAGGTATTATTTAATTCTGTTTTTATTGCTACTATTATAAATGAGCAATTTATCTTTATCATTGTGTCAATATTTGATAATAATGTATTTTGTAATTATTTTATTATATAAATCCAGTCTAAATAGCAACTTTAACCCTTCTTTGCATGAATTTTTATTTTTCATGAAATAACTCAGGTTGACATAACTCATGCTCTAGATTAAAGGAAAAAAATATATTTTTTTAAAATCCAGTATGGATATAAAATATAAAATAATTAACAAACTGTTTGATGGAAATATCCATCATCATGCAAATTTAAATGTTAATCTTAGAACATGTTCCTCTCTCCGAAATTCTCCACTCATTACCACTTTTCTTAGCAAATAATAATAATAATCTCAGGTTAGTTATAAAAAATATTCAAGAAACCGCAAGTTTTTTTCCAACCACAACAAACAGCGGAATGACAAGTTCAAACCCGCTATAATGATTGTGATATTTGACTTCTTTTTCTTTGACAGCTACGTTACTTATGACGTAATAGTCGTGAAAAAAGTTGCCAACTACAACCAATTTACAGTACACCTGTTTTGAAAACAATTTTTTTTTCACTAAATGTTACGATGGAAATTTTCATTCATCTTTCAAAGAAGGGTTAACAGTGTCTATCAAAACTGAAAGCAACTGCCTCTGAAGCCTCTTCACGGTCGCTACGCTTTTAAGGCAATTAGAATTCCTTTGAAAAGCAGTAATTATGAACGGATAATCGAAGGGTAGAATAATCCCCTACTGTCTTGCTGTCCCCTTCTACTATAACGCACCGTCTCTCACCTGCAGGACAAGGAAATTTGCTATTAAGCGATGGCTCAAACCCCCATAATTGTTAAAAAAAAAAGCCCTAATACGTGACGCATCGATTATAGGGCAGCATTCAAAATTAATAATGAAAATTTATTCTGAAAGAAAATAAATTTTGTATTAAATAATTACAATAGCGCACAGTTTAATATATCAATAAAATATCAAATAATGTAAGAAGATCTTTTGATTTCAGGATCTATTGCCACAGATCCTGAATCCTTCAAAATATTAATAAAAATAAAAATGAAGTTAAAATTTTTCGATTTCAGCGCTTCGAACGAATAGTCATTTGCGAATTGCATTTTTCCGGCATTTGTCGAGTAGTGACTGAAGTTCAAACATCATTAATTGCTACTGCTTGATTCTGAACAAATTTAATTGAAATAGCTCGAAAAAATCATTTAAATATTTCAGTAAAGAACAGAAAAACAAACCCAAGCAATTGAGAAATCCTCTACATTTACAGGTGGGTGTGTTTTAATGTTTTCGAATTTTTATAACCTAATATTTTTAACTTTAAAAAGCCTGCTTTACATTAAGATTTTTATATCAATTCAGAAAAAAATAAAGAAAAAGCTGATTGTAAGTGTTTGTATTAAAATTTATTTGATGAAGGATATAACAACTAGTATGTGTAAAAGTATAAGTGCACATGCAGTGCCAAGAAGTTTAATTATACGTTGCAAAATTGCACATGTATGAATTCATGTCATTTCCTACATCTTAATACGAAAGGGCTATTTAAATCATATTTTAAAAATTTATTTTTGTCTTTTTCTGGGAATTTAGATGTCAGTTTTTTATGAACGAACTTTTCATTGCAAATATCTTAGAAAAATGAGGTATACTGATTAGTGACTACGGAAATTAAAAGTTCTTGTGAGAACTCTTTTCAACTTTCTCATTTATTGCTAATTAAGATAGTACTCCAATCCTGAAAATCTGCTATGAATAAGAAAACAGAAATGATAATTAAATAATAACTATGAGGCGAAATTCGTTTAAAATCAGCGAAACCGAATGAAAAGTAAAAATACATAATGAAAATTCAAAAGTGTAAGCGATTGCTCATTGCCACGATTCAAAATAAATAAATTTAAATCCTATGAATTAATTTATAGAATGCTATTGAATCAACATTGTATTTAATAAAACAATTTCATTAAACTCATAGCAATTTTCATAAAACAGAAATTTAATGTGTGTTTAAATAAATGCAATAATGAAAAGTATACTGCCATTGAATGTGAAATGTGATTTTTTAAAAAAATTATTGAATCTAATTAAGATTCAATAATTTAAAATACATATGTAATTTTCATTGAATTAAAATAAAAATTATTCAAAAATTTGTAAAAATAGGTATTTTTAGTAATTTTAGTAGTAGTAGTAGTAGTGCTAAGAAATTCCTTCGTGTTCAAAAAAATATAAAAATTTTGTGAAAAACTGTATTGTCAAATTTTATTGAAAAATGATGCAATTTTGATTTTATATTTTAAAATTTCATTCGTTTATTGAGTTTTTCCTTTATTTTGTCACTACTGCATATGCATTGACACCATTTCAAGATTTCTAAACATATTCCCGAAATTGTTAAATTCAAAGATATTTATAATATTACAATTGATCAAACTGAGTCGGATTTTAACCTACTCAGAACGATTTGCTCTTTCTAGATATTTTTCAAAGGAAGTAACCATATTTGCCTTATATCAGTTGGTTTCTAGATTATGAATTGGAAATTGATAATGATTATGGTTGATTATAATATTAAAATTTTTTAATAAAATGTAAATATTTAATAAAAATATAAAGTTAAAAAAATCAAGCAACTTAAATTTTATATCTTAAAAAGTGAACCTATCTTTATAATTTTTGCATAATGTTTTCATTAATGATATAAAAAATTTCGAATCATTTCTGCCTCACTAATCCTCAAGAGGCTGAACAATGAGAGTAAGAACGAACATACCTATTTAAAAAACCTATCGTCTGATGAATATGCTAAACGTTAATTTCTTTGGTTAAAAATTATCTCTTTCTGTTATTTTTAATTAAAAAAAACCAATGAACACATTTCATACATCATTGCATTTCATTTAAAAAATCTATTTAAATATTATGGGATTATTCTACTTTGTTTTATGTAAAAATAATCAATACAATTTTTGTTTTTATAATGCTTTTGTTTCTTTATTTCTAACATTAATTAATTCTATAAAAGAGAAAAATTCTGTGTAGTTTCTAGTCTGTGATTACCATAAATTTAAAAGGAATTATTTACTCTCTTTAAAACAATTCTGCTCCAACTTATTCAAAAAAAGTCTGTTATTTCATTTATAAAAGATCCGATATGTTTGTAAATAATGCAGTTCAAAATAAATAATAATAGTTATTTTTTTATGTGAAGAATATTTGCAATATAGATAAATTTATTTTAAAGCGGATAATTTGAATATGTCACACAATTACATCTAATTTCGAAATTTTAAATTACTTGAAAATAACTTTTATTATGTAGGTATTATGGTTTTTTAATGATTAATTTATTATGATTTGTAAATGATATTTATTTGATGAAAGCACTTTAAAAAGATTTTCTTTTTAAATTATTGTTAGATTATTAAATTGTGGAGTTAATTAGCAGCAAATTGCAAATTTACCTTATCCTATTATGTGAAGATAATTTAAAGAATAAAATTATCAAAAAAAATTAATAATTTTTAGCACTAAAAGTTAAAAACTATTTTAACAACTCTTTTATTTAAATTGCAGCATAACAGAGGAATTATTTTTACATTTCCTTATTTTTACATTTCCAAACATCTTCTAATTATTATTATTATTATTTTGATATTTTGGAAAAAAATGTTTCTTAGAGGAAAAAAGAGGCATTCCAGAAATACTTTTAAATCCTGGAATAACTCTCAAAATAAACTTTTATTTCAGGATATTTCGCTCAATTAGCATGTTTGAATGTATATGCAAAATTTAATCCAAGCGCATTCTGAAAAGTTAAAAATTACTATTTTTTTTATTCACATGTGAAGTTTTGCATCAAAAGCAATAATAATTGCTAAGTATTAATTTGTGAGTAATTTCCTAAAATCTCTTTCATATTTGAAAGGAAATATTAAGATTTAAGGAAATAAAAATAAAACATTTAAGGAAAATGCACTTAAAAATCTCGTAAATCTCTAAGTATCTTTAAAAAACAATAATATAAATATCATACCATCAGAAAGATACTTAACAGCAATTAAAAATAAATATTTATACATCAGAATTTTAAAAAAATATTCATACATCAGCAACTTTTAAAAAATATTCATGCATTCATACAAAAATATTCATTCATCAATTATTTGAATAAGTTTCGTTTGAGCTCTTAAATGTTTAAAAACACTTTCGGAGAAAACAATACAATTTGCTTTGACATGACGCAAATATGAAAATAATTTATGCACGGAAATTAAGAGTTTCTGTTATAATTAAAGGTATACAGGTGATAAAATAAATGAAAGGAAATATTATATTTCTAAACTAAATTTCATAAAGTTTATAAACTTATTTATAAAAAAAAAACTCATCTGCCTAGTTCTGAATGGACGAAAGAGAGGGTTTTTTTAAATCACAGATTCTATGCAGAGTTCTATGAAATATATGCTATGACATTCCTTGAATGATAAAATTTAAAATATTTTATACATCAGTTTCAGGAAATATTTACGTTTTGAAAGGATATAATTTAAACTTCAATACATTTACCATATCCAAGTAACTAAAGTCTTAAAAAATGTGCAAAGATGCATTTTTATTATTATCAAAACAGTCACAGCATAATACTTAGCAATATAATTTATCCCTATCACCCGGAATGTATTTCTAAATCTCTTTTCTCATTTTAATAGTGAGAAAAAAATATTCATTTTAAAAACGACAAATATATGTAGAACAATAGTGCAGAACTTGTATACATTTTAGAACGCAAAATTCAGAAATAAATTATAGTTCAAGCATCTTTTTAGAAGAAGCAAACGCATTTGTTTTCCCCCTCCCTTAAGCGTTTCTCTTACTTTTAGAAGTTATAAACGTATTTAATATTTTAAATAAATAAAATTTCTAAAATATACTTTAAATCATATTTTAATTTTAATCAAATAACAAAACAAATTACAATCGTACAAATAGCGAAAACATATTTAATAATTTTTATGACTTTCTACAATTTTAATGCTGTTAACAAAATTAAATAAACAAATCATAAAATCTATTCAAACATAAAATACTATTTTTTGGCAAAATATTACAATCGCCTTTGAAAGCAACCCCCTTCTACAAGCTTAATATCAAAGGTCGGCATTAAGACGATCGCCACTGACCGTTGGACCACCACAAGACATTTTAGTGTGACAGCCTTTACTTGAAGAAGTCAGAAGCAGCCTGTACCTTGAAACACTTTGTTTAATAGCAATCGTTTAAAATGTATTTAATGTTTTAAATCATAATTTTTTTTAAAATATAATTAAATTATATTCCATTTTTAACCTCTAAACAAAACAAATAACAAACATATAATTTAGAAAAAACATTTCAAAATGTTTCCTAATTTCAATGTTTTTACTGTTAGTAACAAAATCAAATAAATGAATAATATAACATAAGAAGCTATTTATTGGCAAATTATTACAATTTGTTCTGCAAACCCAAAATCATGTTAACTACTTTAAAAAAGAGACATTTTTGCCAATTTGTGCATTATAAATTTAAAAGTGGAAATTATGCAAAAAAATATAGATGAGGTAGGATGCCAGAAGTATCAAAAACTTTTAAAGGTAGTATTTAAAGGTAAATTTTATATCACGCATATAAAAAAATGAGTATTTTATGTAGAAAAAGCAAAAGAGAAAATGATTAAAACAGAAATTTAAATTGAAAAACGGCAAAAGCTAAAGAGAGATAGATGTGATTAAAAGTGAAAACGAATTATATTTATAAAAATAAAAGAATACAAATTCCGATTAATTTAAAATTCAAAAATTAACTAAATTCAGAGAACAGTTTTTCAAAAAAATAAAACTGATATCACAAAAAATCTTTTTTTTTTGTAATTTTAAGGGGAAATAAAAGCATTTTTTGGGAGTGTTTTGTTCCGAAGTCATGACAGAGAAACATTAAAACGTTTATCCCTCATTTTATCCCCTTTAGAAGGGAAGAGAGTTCTTTTAAAAAGGGAAAGACTACCTGTTAAGAGGGATGAGAGAGCAGTTAATCCTTTTCGTGCGAAGGAATATGTGCGAGAAATTTCGTTCGAATCAGACAAGTGGAATGGAACTGCGTAGACATGAAACAAACTGACATTCAATTATATATATATATAAAGTTTGCTTTATACATACATACATACATACATACACACACACACACACACACACACACACACACACACACATATATATATATATATATATATATATATATAGCAATATTTGCGATGAATTATTTTTGTTTTCGTTGTTTTGACAAAAATAAAATTTTTAAATTATAAGATTTTTTTTATTAATACATATAAATTTATATAGTTTGAATAATGGATGATATTAAGGGGAGTTGCCATTAAATAATGATTCGTCATACAATCAGTGAAAAAAGTCAATATATACAGCCTCGACTACGTAAAAAAGGCCCATACGTTTTAGTAGAAATTCAAACTCAAGAAAAATATATTTTTTTACACTTACCACAGAACACAGTTTGAAATCTCAATGCAAATAAAATAATATGAGAAAGTATTTCGTTTTCATGCGGAATTGCCGGAGTGTACAATTTAAAATATTAATAGAAAATAAAAGGAACTTTTAATTATGTCTTCTCAAATCGCATCACCAACTACAAAGTTGCTTTAAAGTAATCGCTAAATCTAACATCATTGTGAAAAAACTTCAAACATATGTCACGCCGATTACATACATACATTCATAATTTCTATGTTAA
The DNA here is from genome assembly GCA_026543865.1 of Argiope aurantia. NCBI lineage: Eukaryota > Metazoa > Arthropoda > Arachnida > Araneae > Araneidae > Argiope > Argiope aurantia. The sequence continues at coordinate 29,498 of JAPMOR010082017.1, forward strand.
ATTCACTTAAAAGGTAAACAATTCTACTAAATAATTCCTATATAATAAAATTTATAATATCGGTAAAATTAAAAAGGCATGAGAAAATATTTCGGCTCTCTGAGCAATTGTGGCAACGTACAGTTTAAAATATTTAAAAAATTTAAATTCACTTATACATTTTTTCGCCTCCAGACGCGGCGATCTGACAGCCACTCATCGCCAACGACATTTTCCCGGCTTTTTTCGATGAATAGCTACCGCTCAAAACTACATTAATTGTTACAGATTAATACTGAACGAAGTTTAATTTGGGATTAATTTGTTGTTATATATAATTAGCATGTGTAAAATTTAAAAATGTGTAATTCAGTTTCAAGAAGTGTAATTAAAGCTAACAGTGTAACAGCAACATATGTGGATTCATTCCATTTCTTGAATCTTATTATAAATGCATGTCTAGTTTATATAGAATTATATGAATTTCATTATTTCATCATTTATTATAATTTTCTAAAATTTATGAGGAGTTAAAAATAATTGCACATGGAGAGAAAAACTCAAACATATGATGATTGTGAAAATTATTAATTTCTATGATAAAAATTATCTCTATCTGTTGTTTTTATAGAAATATTTTTTCCAAACATTTTATTGATTAATACACTTTATCAAAAATACATATTTGCTTTTAATGAGTAATTTTATTCGAATCTAAAAAAAAATCAGTGAAAATTTATATTTTAATTGCAATTTTTTCACTAACATTAAACAATTATTTGAAAGAGAAAAAGATATGTATGGATTTCTATTAATACTTAGTATAAACCATAAACGATTTATGTATGATTATGTAAATATTGCTGCTTTAATATAAAGGAAAATGTTGATTCGATGAGTTTTTTCACAAATTTTTCACAGATAATTAAAATTTTTAATTATTATATAAAAATAAATCGTGTTGAAAATGTATGTGTCATTGTTATTTATCAGTAAATAAAATTATTTTCGAAGACTAGCTTAAAATGTTATACATTTTTTTGAACTTTTAAAATCTTGCAATTCAGAAATGGAGTTTAAATTCTTGTTTCTAATTTAGAAAAAAGATATTACAATGACCACATCTATAAATTATTAATGAAAATAAAATAACTTAACAAAACATTTTGAATTCATGAGCAATTTGTACAGCGTACCGTTTAAAATATTAGCAAAAAAACAAAAATGAAGTTGCCAACAACTCTTCTCCAACTCTCTCCCGACCATCGCCAACTGCATCTTTCCGGCGTTTACCGTTGAGTGACGGCCGCTCAGAATTTTCTTCATCGTCACTTCTTATTGCTGAGCGAAAATAACTGAAATGGTTCCGGAACAATCCGTTAATTATTTGTTTTATGATCAAATATGTATAACGATGTGAGCTATAAAATCATCAGCGCCTATAGGTAAGTCATATTTATTGAAATTTGTGATTAAATATTCTTTTAAATTAATGATGGCATGTTTTGGATAACATTAGTATTAAAAGCTGACAATAAAAATTATATTAAAATTAATTTGTTGTCGGACATAACTAACATATTAAAATGAAAAAAAATGCATTTACTTTGTGATGAGATTTAAATAAAAATAAAAATGTAAAAACGTCATGTATGAATTCATACTATTTTTTTGTATCCTACTAATAATGAGTGCTTAGTTTATAACACCGGTTGAAAAATTTAAAAACTTTATAGACTCATTCTTTTATTGTTTTACTTTTAATTCAGAAGTACATTTTTATGAAAGTTCTGTTCAATTAAAAATGGGAAATATACTGATTATTGAAGGCGGAAATAAAAACCTCTTGCGAACTCAATTTGACATTTCATTTGCTGTTAAATAATATGGCGTCCCCATAAAGCAGGATATTCAGAAAACTTACTATTAATTAGAAGAACAAAATGAATGAACTAAAAGTCTTTAATGATGAATGCATTTCATAAGCAGTGAAGTTGAAGGAATAGTAAAAGAGGAAGAAAGATGTAAGTGCCTTCCCTTGTCATATTTAAAATTATTAATTTGAATTCCACTAATTAATTCCTATAATGCAATTCAATTTGCATTGAATTTAAATGTTTATTTTTTATTAAAAACGATATGGCATATAAATAAATACAATTATAAAAATGTGTAGAATATTGACAATCTCATATGATGACATGTATGATTAAGCATAGCGAAGTTTTTCATTTATCATAACGGTAAGGCACATGAAAAAAATGTTATCCCAAAAATATTAAAAACAAAGATAATTTAAGATTAAGATGGACTCTATTAGGCAGTTTTGCAAATTATTCAATAAGGGTTCTGAAATTTTCTATGCATATATATTAAAATATAAATATGTCAAATTTCTTAAAATAATTTTTAGAACTATTTTTGTTATTTTAATATATATATATATATATATAATTTTCCAAAATTTCAAAATATTCCAGGCGATTTAATATTTAATTTTTTCTATTATATTTTTCTTATCACGCAAAATAAAATTATTTTAACAAAATTGTGTATAATTTTATACTTTCAATTAAATGCTAATTTTTTTAGAAATGTTTTTATGTTCACTTAATACTGAATTTTCATAGGAATTTTATGTCTTTCTGGACAGAATTTGACTATTAACTATCTAAAAAAGCTAAAAATATAAAATGTATGTCCAGTTTTCTTTCAATGTTAACCTGAATATTTATTATCAATTCAGTTTTGTATCATAAAAAATTAAGACACCTGGAAAATTTCAAAGATACTTAAATAATTACAATATCATTTTTAGAAAATCCATTACGATGCATATATTTTCTCTATGCTCTTCAAATTTTTATTTTATTGAACAATACATTTTATAACGCTATATAAGTTCAATATAAGTATATAGTTTAATAATGAAACGTTCAAAGTAAAATCTCACTTTTTTGGTTTTTTCAAAAGTCTACTGTCTCCTTAAACACGAAAATGGATCAATCTAAAGTCAATATTATTTGAATCCATCATATTCTATTCCTTTTCTACGTGCATGCATCGTTTAAAAGGAAGCACGGAACAAAATGTATCATGCGAGAGTCGACATACATAATAATAAATAATGTATAAATAATTGTATAAATAATGTATAAATAATTGTAAATGAAGTATAAATATTTGATGAATTAGGAAATCATGCATTTTACATTTTTCTTATAAAATATGATGTTGTCTGCAACGTTTTCTTTGATGATATCAAAATTAAAAATCATTTCTTCTTCACTAACTTTAAATAGAGAATAAGAAATATCATAAATAGAGAAACATATTTCGTTTGCTGAGTCTCAGAAAGCGCTAATGTCTTTTGACACAAATTATCTATTTCTCTTGTCTTTGTAGCAGTTTTGTATAAAAATATTCTATTGATTAAAGCACATCATGAAGAATTTATATTTAACTTTTATCAAACTATTTTGTTCGACTAAAGTAAAAAAGTTCTAAAAACATATCTTTTAATTGTAATTTTTCCTCTTGCATTAATATGAAAAAAGTAAAATGTAAGTCTAGTTACTTATTAATTTTAAAGATTTATCTAGATACAATAAAAATTTAATTTATGCAAAAATATTAATTTTTATAACTTACTTTTGTTTACAAATTAAGCAGCGTAAAATAAATTCTGTGAATAACAAAATGTAGTAAAATGTATTAATTTTGAATGTTTTAAATTAAGTTATAGAATATGTGTATAAATGTTATTCAACAGTTATATTATATTACAGTTATATTCAACAGTTATTATTTTAAGGTGAGTATTTTAATAAGTTGCATAATTTTATCTAATTTAGAATTTTTAAATATTTTTAATTTGAGAAATGGATTTTAAATTTTGAAGTTGTTTTCCCTATTAAAACTTTTTAAAGGAAATTCCTCATTTCTTCTAAAAACAGAATACAGTGTCTCCATTATGGTTGTTATTAATATTTTTTAAGTATTTATTTGATGAATTTTATTAAAAGTATTAATTTATCGTACCATTATAATTTAGAACTTGTTTATCGCAATATGTATAACAAAAATGGCAATATATTAGTACCAGGTTAGTAAGTAAAATTCCTCATATAATCTATTATTTTCAAAGAATAATCAAGTTGTAGAAAATACTAAATTTAACTTTCTGTTAAGTGAGTCTATTTAATGTTTCAATTAAAGCATGGCGGTCAATCAGTTTCTCATATGGTCATATTTAAAATATCGTTATTATTTTTAAATTAAATGCTCAATATATATAATAAAAATTAAAATCATAAAAAATATGATGGAAATGATGAATGAAATATGATATGAGCAAAGAATTACATAACGACAAACGAAAAAGCTCAATGATATTTTATTTAGATTTCGTCGTTGTTAATTTCAATTGAGCAATTTATTTACTGGATATATAAAAATTTACCAAGATTATACTTTTTTCTTCTAATCCATTTCTTTGTTTAATTTTCTAGTTAAGCAAGTAAAAAAAAAGTGGAGTTAACAATTCGTCTCCAATCGCCCTCATCATAAGCATAGACATATCAACAAAATATAAAAAGAACTTCATGAAGTTCTCTCTCCCTCTGCAGAGAAAGCATATCTCTCACCCCCACATGACAAACAGATTTGATATTAAGTAATGACTCACCCTTCTATAAATGAAAAAGTCTTAAAACATGTTCGCCGATTACAAACAAACATTCAGAATTTTTATTAAACAATCACCAATATACGACTTAAAATAGCAATAAAAAATAAGAATAAGTAAGCATTCTGACTTACTGCTTAATTGAGGTAGTGTGAGATTTAAAATATTAATAAAAATAAAAGATAAAGTAACAAAACTTTTCTTCCACCGATTTGCGGCAACCTGACAGTCACTCATCGCCAACGGCATCCTCCCGACGTTTTTTCTATGAGTGATAAACGATCAAAACTTCATTAATTCTGAACACAGGTAGCTGAAAGGGTTCGAAACAATCTGTTAATGATAATCCTGAAGATCAATATATATATATCCATGAGATCTGAAAAAATCCCCAGCGAATACAGGAGAGTCAAATTCAAGGTACAGATTTTGCAATCTAATTTAGTTTAACTATAGAAGGAATAGTTTATAATTAGCTGTTATAATTAATCTGTTATTTTGATATATGTTTGATGATTAATCTGTATGTTTGATGATGATTTAATATATGCAAAAGTATTAATTCTTTAAAATACATTATTTTTTCCCCAAATCACGCATGATTAAATTTAATTCGTAAGATTCAAAATATAATAAATAATTTCAATTGTTAAATTCCATAATAAATCGTGTTAAAAATGTATGTGTCAATGTTATTTATCAATAAGAGAAAATTATTTTAAGACGGCTATTTTAAAATGTTATACAATTTCTGAATTTTTAAAATTTTGTAATGAAGAAATATAGTTTAAATTTTGGTTCCTCATTTAGAAAAAAAAATGATTATAATGACTAGAGGAATAAATCACTAATAAAAAAATAACAGAAGAAAGCATTTTAATTACATGCGTAATTCGTGCAACAAAAAGTTTAAGGCATTAATACAAAATTGAAATGAAGTTGTAAACAACTCTTCGCCAATCGCGGCGTTCTAATTCGACCAACGTCACCTGTATTGTTCCGGCGTTTTCCGTTGAGTGATGGCCGCTAAGAATTTTATTAATCGTCACTTCTTATTGCTGAAAGTAATAACTAAAATAGTCCGGAACAATCCGTTAATGGTTTGATTTATGATCAAAAATATATAACGAAGTGTGCTGTAAAATCACCAGTTTTTAAAGGTATGTCAAATTTATTAAAATTTGAGATTAAATATTTTTTTTAAATTATTAATGGTATTTTTAATTATAATGACATCATTTTTGTAACTACAGTATTAATTCTGCTAACAAACATTAGTTTAAGATTAATTTGTAATCGGGTATAACTAACATGAGTAAAATAAAAAATGCACTTGGACAAAATGGTTAATTCAAAATAAAAATGCAAAATCCTCATTTGTGAATTCAAGCAATTTCTAGCATTCTTATAATAACAAATTCTTATTTTACATTTCCTATAGAAAACTTTAGGAGCTTTATGGGTTTACTTTCTTTGCTTTTATGAATCCAGAAGTCCATTTTCATGCAAGTTCGGTTCAGTCAAAAATGGGAAATATACTGATTAGTGACTGCGGAAATAAAAAATCTCATGCGAACTCAATTTGACATTTCATTTGCTGTTAAATAATATTGCGTTCCCGTAATTCACAGCATCGTAAGAAATAGAATGTGAATTTAAAAAAAACCAAATGAAAAAAAGTTAAATAATTATTTTTTAGAGATTTTAATGATGGATGCATTTCAAAAGCAGCGAAATTGATGGAATAGTAAATGCGAAAGAAAAGCTGTAAATGTCTGCCCATTATCGAATTTTAAATGTATTAATTAGAATCCTACTGATTAATACTTATAATGTAAATAAACGCATTGTATTTAAATTATTTTTATTAAAAACGATATGCCTTATAAGTAAATACAATTATGAGAAATGTGTAGAATATTGAAATTCTAATATGATGAAGATTTCCATTTGTCATGCTGGCAAAGTACATAATGCAAATATTATCATCAAAAATTGAAAACAAAGAGACTTTTAGGGGATGATGGACTCCAATAGGTATTTTTGCAAATTATTCACTTAGGGTTATGAAATTTTTTAAGGATATATATTAAAATATAAATATATCAAATTTCTGTAAAGGATTTTTAAAACAAAATATGTTATTTTTTAAAAAAATTTAAAAGGATATTTTTTAAAAATTTCAAAATTTGCTATTGTTTTTTCCCTAAATAAGCAATATAAATTTATTTTAACAGAAATTTGTATAATTTTATAATTCCTATTGAATACTAATTTTTTGGAAATATTTTAATGTTCTCTTACTGAATTTTCATGGAAATTTTATGTCTTTCTGGACAAAATTTGACTTTTAACCATCTAAAAAAAGCTCGGAATATAAATTGCATGTCCTATTTTCTTTCAGTGTTTAACCGAAATATTTATTATCAATTCTATTTAATGTCTTAAAAAAACTGACTCCAGGAATTATCAAAGATATTTAAATAATTGCAATATCATTTTGAAAAAAGTCATTAGGATGCACCTTTTTTTTCTCTAGGCCCATTAAATATTTATTTTTATTCAACAGTACATTTTATACCACTATAAGTTCAGCAGAAAGATATATTTTAATTTTGAAACAATAAAGATAATATTTCATATATTCGCCCATTTTTGGTTACTTCAAAGTCCATTGTCCCCTGAAACACGAAAATTGATAAATCTAAAGTCAATATTATCTTGATCCTTAGTTTTCAATGTGCATGCATTGTTTAAAAGTAAACATGAAACAAAGTTTGTCATGTTACTGTCGATATATTTAATAATAAATATTATATTTTAATGAAGTATAAATATATGAGCTAAGAAATTCTTGCATTTTAGTTTTTTCTTATAAAAATATGAAGTTGTCCTTTACATGCTTCCATAATGTTTTCTTTGATGATATATAAACTAAAAATAATTTCTTCCTCACTAACTATAAAAGAGGGTAAGAAATATTATAATTAGAGAAAAACCTTTAGTTTGCTACTTCTCAAAAAGCGTTAATGTTTTTTGATACAAATTATTTTTTAGTCTTGTCTTTATAGGAGTTTTCTATAGAAAAATTTTATTCGTTAATGCACTTCGTCAAATATGTATATTTAACTTTTATCGAACTGTACTGTTTAGATTAACTAAGAAGGTCTGGAAACTTATATCTTAATTATAATTTTTCCCCCTAACATTAATCAATTCTATAAAAACGGAAAAGGAATGTCTAATCAATTCTATTAATAGTATAAATCTTAAAGGATTTATGTATGGCGTTAATTTGATTTATGTAACAAATATTAATTTTTATAATACACTTTTGCTCACGAATTAATAAGTGTTAAATATATTTTGTAATTTTCAAGGTTTAGTAAAATGTTTTAATTTTTTTAATTATTTAATTAAGTTATAGAATATTTATTTAAATGTTATTCTTCAGTTATATAAAATTATTTTAAGGCTTGTATTTTATTATGTTGCATAATTTTATCTAATTTTGAATTTTTAAATATTTTGATCTTGTGAAGTGGGTTTAAAATTTTGAAGTTTTTCTCCTCATTAAAATTTTTTCTGGAAATTCTTCATTTCGTCTAAAAATAGTATGTAGTGATTCCCCTGTACATGTTATAAGCATTTTTAAGTATTTTTTTGAGGAATTTTATTAAAATTAATAGTTTATCGGAGCGTAGTAATTTAGAACTTGTTTATCCTAATATGTATACCAACAACGGAATATATTGGAATAGGGTTAGTAAGTAAAAATCCTCATATAATTTATCATTTTTACCGAATAATGAAAATTTTGTAGAAAATACTAAATTTAACTTTGAGTTAAGTGAGTCTATTTAATGCTTCATTTAATATATGGCAATTAATCAGTTTCACGTATTATTTTTATTTAAAATATCGCAATTATTAGTTTTAAAATTAAATGCCCAAAATATACAAAAAAATTTAAAATCATAAAAAATTTATTTCACTCATTTTTCCAGCAAAGAATTAAATAATGGCACTCAATGCTATTTTATTCAGTTTTCATCTCCGTTCATTTCAATTGAGCAATTCATTTAATGGCTATATAAAAATTTGCTAAAATAGTATTTTTGTTGTTGTTGTTGTTGTTTGAGACCATTTCTGTGTTCAATTTTCTAAGTATGCACACGATTTTTAACGCTCTTCAGGAGAAAGAAGAAAAAAACATTTCTATATAACAGATTCCTAGAAATTGTTCTTTTAAGGGAATTAACATTCCATTGCAAAATGAGGATTATCCACAGATAATCAAAAGTCTAACGATATCTTTCAACTTTATTCTCTTTTGCAGAGGTCACACTTACCTCCACCACAAGATAAGGAGAGTTGCTACTAAGCAATGACTCGCCAGACAATCTTAGATTAAAGAAAACTAAATTTGTCACCAAAATAAAATTATATATAGATATCAAATCTATACTTATAATAAAGCTCAATGTGTGTGTGTGTGTATTGGCGCTCTACAGGCCAGATCATTCAACCTACAGCTACCAAATTTGTCACGTGTGTACCTTGGAGGCCGGGAATGTGCACCTGGGGGTTATTTTTTCGAAATTTTAATTAGAATTTTATTTATTTAAAAATTAAGCGAAATTATGGCGTGTTCCTGCTATAACTTCCGAAAATATTACCGAAAAAAAAAGATTTTTACATGAAGTTAAAGATTAAAAATTTATCTTTTAAATGATAGCAATGTTTTAAACTTAAAATTAAATTTCTATTTTTAATGAATTTTTAAATAAATATTTTAACTCTATTTTTCAACAATTTTTATCGTTCAAAATAAAAATAAAATTTAAGCTGCACGAGCACGTTTCGCATTCATGGGAAAAAATTAGCTTTTTTCAAAGTGTTGCCATCACATTGATTAAAACTCCAATAAAAAATAAATTAAATCTTTTTGGAAATGAAATCTGCAAAAATATAATTATCGACACGTGTCTGTAGAAAATGAAAAAAAATATGAAATATCATTTTTTCTAAAAAATAAATTCAAGAAAAATTATTTTATGATCTTTTACACTCTCTATATTATTACTCCAATAAATCAGTTTTATTTTAATGTAAGTTTTAATTAATATGAACAGGATATCCATTCAAATCAGGGCCTCGCAGCTAATTTTTAAACCTTTAGTAAGACACAGATCTGCTAAAATGATCTAAATGGAAAATGATTATATTTCATGTAACTTGATTCAATAAATGCTCTAATAAATAACGAATGTTTGATTTTACATAAAGCTTCTGCCGTGGAAATCACGATGAACAAAATGTTCTTGAAACACTAATATTTGAAATAAAAAGTGTTAATTTCCAATTAACTCAATCAATCACTTAAACTGATTGATTTATGAAAATTTGAATATCACTATTCAATAAAAAATGTATAATTTTAGATTTTGCATCGATCGCTTCAAAGAAAATCCGCCAATCAGCGCGCAGTTTACTTAAGATTAATTGGCCTGAGATTATGAAAATGTTGAGTTTTTCTAAATTTTTAACATTCAAAACATTATAAATAAGTCTTAGTTGATCGTGGAAAATAGAAACATTCATTCATTTATTTAAAATTGGGTGTGTCCAGAATATTTCTAAGAATACCTTACTGCATTAAATTTCGACTTCATAATTTTTGAAATATATTTATATGCCGGAACAAAATATTATTATTGATTTCATTTCAATCCTCTTGAAAGCAAAACTAAAAACTGAATTTTATGCTGAATCTGAGAAATTTTTGTTGAATTATTCTTTGAGATATTACATAAATTATGAAAAATATTTTGTAGTTCACATAAGACTTAATTACCGAGCGATTCTGTTTGCAATACTCATATTGAATAATAATAAATAAATAACGATAAAAATGATAAATAAAATAAAACGCTTGGTTTTATTAAAAAATATCTTGATATTAATTGTTATTTCATCATTTCCACTTTAAATTAAAGTTGAAGTTTTACCGGAAATGACAACAAATTAGCAAAATATATATTGGTAAATTGAACGAAACGATCTAAACAACAGTATAAGTTTGATATGACTATCAAAATTTGAAGATTAAAAATGTTTTGTTTGAGAATCTATTAAGAGACCAGTTACTTAAAATATTTAATTGAAAATTGTAGCGAGCGGAAATACTGGTGAACCGGCTGGTTGCCAAAGGCGGCTAGTATCAAATAAAAATAATAATAGGATTTAAAAATTTACCATCAAAGAATTAGCTTATGACAATCAGAGAAGCTCAACGATGTTTTATTCAGTTTTCATCTCTGTTAATCTCAATTGAGCAATTTATTTTCTGGCTTTATAAAAATAAGAGAACAAAAAAAGGGCTCCTATGAAACAGATTCAAACGCCTTTTTAAGGGAATTTACACTCCATTACAAAATGAGCGTTATGTACAAATCATCAAAAGATAAGAACGATCTCTCAAATTGATTCTTTTTTTGCCGAGGGCACATTTATCTCTACCACAAAATAAGGAGAGTTGCTATTAAGAAATGACTCACCATAAGTTCAGTGAAAAAAAAAGTCTTAATATGTACAACGCTTATAGTACACAAATATATAAAATTTTTATTAGAAATTCAGACTCAAAGAAAATTTTTTTATACACTTACCAATGAGAACTATTTAATATCTCAATATGAATAAATTAACACGAGCAAACATTTCGACTTCATGCAGTGATATCGGTATAAAATATTAATAGAAAAAAAAGTGAAGTTAAAAAAATTTCGTCTCCAATCGAACTCATCACTAACATAGACAGATCATAAACAGGTAAGAAGAATTCCCTGAAACTTACTACTCATCTGCAGGGAGCGCACATCTCTCTCTCCCACAAAGAGAGTGGCTATAAGTAATGACTCATCCTTACATTAGTGAAAAAAGTCTTAAAGTATGTCTCACCGATTTAAAACAAAAATTCTTAATTACTCTTAAAAATTAAACTCTTAGCAAAAAAGGGGGTATAAATAAGCATTTCGACTTTCTGTGGAATTGAGACAGTGTGCGATTTAAAATATTAATGAAAATTCGAAACGAAGTTATAAAACTTTTCTTCCACCGATTCGCGGAGATATGACTTTCACTCATCGGCACCGGGATCCTCGCAGCTCTTGCCGATGATCGACTGCCACTCAAAACTTCATTAATTGTCACATTATAGTTCTAAACGAACGTAAATGAAAGAGTTCGAAATAATATATTATTGATATAGTTGAAGATCAAAAATATATACCCAAGAGATTTGGAAAATTTGCAGCTCCTATAGATGGGTCAAATTGAAGGAAATATTTCGCAGTCTAGTTTAGACGGTATAGTTTATAATTAATTTTCTGTAGATATTGTATTAAAACCTGCTAGTAGAAAAATTTTGGGGATTTATTTGTTGTCGGATATAATTAACTTGAGTAAAATTTTTAAAAAATGTTTATGCAATGTCAAGAAGTTTAATTAAAGATAATGGTAAAAAAAATAGCATGAGTGGATTCATATCATTTCATACATCCTAGCATGGATGCATGTGTAATTTCTATTTGGTACAGAACATTTCATGAATTTTATTATTATTAAATTTTTCGAGAATCTATGAAGTGTTAAAAATGATTGTAGATAGAAAAAAAATCCATCTCATCTGTTTATTATGAAAATTAGAAAATTTCTTTTAATATAAATCCTCTCGTTCTGTAGCTTTTAAAGAAATTTTCATCTGAAACATTTTATTGATTAATTCACTTCATCAAAATACATATTTAACTTTTACTGAGTTATTCTACTCGAATCTAAAAGAAATCACTGAAAATTTATATTTTAATTGCATTTTTTCGCTAACTTTAAGCGATTATTTGAGAGAGAAAAAGTTATGTCTAGATTTCTATTAATAATTAATATAAATTTTAAACACATTATCTAGACGCTATATAGGAGGTTGCTATAATTTATCCAAAATATAATAATTACTCAAAACAAATTAATTTATGATCACAAACTACGCAGTATTAAATTAAAAATAAAAATTTTAATTGTTAAATTACTTAATCGTGTAAAAAAATTGTGAATCAAGGCTAATTATCTATTTAATAAAATTATTTTAATGCGACAATTTTAAAATTTTGCACTATTTTTGAAGTTTTTAAATTTTATTTTGGGGAAATTGGGTTTAAATTTTGGCTCCTGATTTAGGAAAAAAAATATGTATACATATAATGATCACATATATAAATCACTAATAAAAATAAAGAAAACGTAAGAAAACATTTCGTCTTTGGCAGAATTTCGTTTGAAATATTAATAAATAATAATAATTAAGTTGCAAACAACTCTTCGCCAATCACGGCGCTCTGACTCGACTATCGCCAACTGCATAAGTCCGGCGCTTTCCGTTGAGTGACGGCAGCTCAAAATTTTATTCATCGTCACTTCTTAATACGGAAAGTGAATAACTAAAATGGTTCCGGAACACTCCGTTAATTATTTGTTTTACGATCAAATATGTATAACGATGTGAGCTGTAAAATCGCTAGTACTTAAAAGTAGGTCAAAATTATTGAATTTTGGGATGAAATATTTTTTAAAATTGTAGATGGCATATTTTAGAATAACTTTTTATAACTGTGGTATTAAAAGTTGCTTACAAAATATTATGTTAAGATCAATTTGTTATCATCATAACTAACACACGTAAAATAAAAAGAATGCAATTTGTTTTCTCAAACGGTTTAACTCGAAATAAAAATATAGAAGTCTCAGGTATGAATTCACGCAATTTCTTACATCCTACTAATAATGAGTACTTAGTTTATATTGCAGTCAAATATTTGAAATATATTAATTATTCATAGAAATGTGAAATATACTGCTTGCTAATCCTGAAAAAAAAATCTCGTGAGAACTCAATTTGACTTTCTCAATTGCTGCTAAATAATATTGCGTTTCCGTAATGCAAACCCTTGTGAAAATCTTAAATTAATAATTATTTTGCAGAGAAAAAAAATTAATAATTATTTTGTAAAATTTTTAATAATGAATGAATTTCAAAAGCAGCGAAGTGGAAGAAATTGTAAATCAGAAAAGAAAGATGCAAGTCCCTACCCATTGTCGCATTTCAAATGTATTAATTATAATAACGAAATTCAATTTGCATTATATTTAAATGTTTTTTTATTGGAAAACGATAGGTTCTATAAATAAATACAATGATGAGAAATGCGTAAAATATTGACATTCACATATGATAACATACATAAAGAAGTGTAATGAAATGTTTAATTTATCATACATGAAGAAAAATTATCCAAAATAACTGAAAACAAAGAGACTTTAAACACTTAAATTGATCAATCTAAAATCTATATTATCATGAGCCATTATTTTCTATGTATATACATAGTTTAAAAGAAAGCATGAAACAAAGTATGTCTTATGGCAGTCGATATTTAATAATAAGTATAATTTTATAAAAATTTTAAATGAAGTATAAATATTTGAAAATAATTCGAAAATCAAGGAGGATTTTAATTTTTTAAAACAAAATATAAAGTTGTCTGTAACATGTTTATGTAACGTTTTCTTTCATGATATGAAAATCAAAAACCATTTATTCCTCACTAACTCTAAATAGAGAGTAAGAAACATCAGAGAAATAAATAATAGAGAAAAATATTTCGTCTATTGATTCTCAAAAAGCGCTAATGTCTTTTGATACAAATTATCTCCTTCTTTATCTTTATAGCAGTTTTGCATAGAAATATTTTATTGGTTAATGCACTTCATCAATATTGTATATTTAACTTTTAACGAACTATTCAGTTCGGCATAAGTAAAAATCTCTGAAAACATATCTTTTAATTACAATTTTTTGCTCTAACATTAACCAATTCTGTGAAAAAAAACTATGTCTAGTTACCTATTAATAGTATAAATTTTAAAGGATTTACTTGGATCCTATAAATGGTGCTATTTTAATTTATGCAGAAAATATTTTAATATAATAATTTTATAACGCAATTTTGTTCACGAATAAGCAGGGTTAAGTTTATTTTGTGATTTGCAAAATGAAGTGAAATATTTTAATTTTTTAAATCGTTTAATAAATTAATTAGAAAATCAATTATTAATCAATGAAGTTATAAAATTTGTGATAAATGTCATTTATTAGTTATATAAAATTATTTTAAGGCTATTATTTTAAGATATTGCATAATTTTTATATAATTTTGAATGTTTATATATTTTGATTTGTAAAAGAGATTTTAAATTTTGAAACTTTTTTTTCTCATTGAATTTATTTTAGGAAATTCCTCATTTTCTCTAAAAACAGAATGCAGGGACTACACAAACGCAATTACATGTTATAAGCATTTTTTTAAGTATTTAATTTTTTAAAAAAATTAGCTTAAGTAATTTTTACTAAATGTATTAATTCACTTATTTACAGTGATATTTGAAATTAATTTAAAATAATTTAAATATTTTTTTTTCAAATTACATAATAATCGAATGAATATTCTTCAAAGTTTTACAACTGTGGGGATTATAAGTTCACTCTTCTTAGATATAGAATATAAAAATACATAAATTGCATTGGATGTAAATTTTTCAAGTGATGAAGTTTTCGAAATGCCTCTGAAAGCACTAAGCATTATTACTTTCAAATTATGTGCAAGCATAAAAATGGCAGATGGAATCAAAATGTAATTTCATGAGATGACTCGGTTACGGTTAACAGAAAAAAATGCCTTAATTTTAAACACAAGAAATTTAAAATGGGACCCATGAATTGTAGTTAGAAAATAAAAAGCTAAATAGTATGTTGATTAATGCATTTTAATATTATAATATTGAAGAAAATAGGATTACATTGCAATAAACCCTAACAATTTTGAAAAGAGAAATAAAACTCTACATAAATACACTTGTTTTCACCTCACTTACGCCTGTCTCGTAATTTTATAATTTTATAAATGTTTTTCGATACTTTAAATGGATAAAATTTTTGAAATATGTTTTAAATTGTATTTTATTCTTAACTTCAAAATAAAAGAAATAATAATCGTACAAAAAGAAAAAAATGACAATTTTTCTACGTTTCAGCATTACTTAAAGTTGTTAACGAAATCAAATAAAGGAATAATAAAATATATGAAAACATAAAATCAATTTATAGGCAAAATATTACAATTGACATTGCAAACTCAAGTGTAATAGCAACACTTTAAAAAAATTACACATTTTGGGTAATTTGCATATTATAAATTTAAAAGTACTAAAATATGCAAAAAATATAGGTTAGAAAAAAAGTTAAAATTAACAAAAATTTAAAAGACAATTTTTTAATTAAATTTTAGCTAATGCAAATAAAAAATCAGTATTATACTGTAATAAAAGCAAAAGTGAAAACTATCCCAAAGCAGAAAATAAAATAGAACACCGGCAAACGTTCAAGATACAATTAAACAGTAAAACAGTTTTTATATTTAATAAACAAAACGATTAATACTAATTGCGTTTATATTCAGATGATAATGTGTACATAAATAAAACTGTTATCATTGAAAGAGTATTTTTTTTTAATTTTTAAAATGGGTTAAAATAATTTTTGAGCAAGGAATTGTTACAAAGTTATGACGGAAAAGCATTAAAACTTTTCTACCCAATGTTTTATCCCCTTTAGAGGAGAAAAGAGTTCTTTTAAAATAGGTGAGAGTAACTTTAAGAGGGGAGCGACAGCAGTTAATCCTTTTAGTGTATAGGAATATGTGTGTGCAAATTCGTTTGGATCAGTCAAGAGAAAAGGAACTGCACCTCTGCATACAAACAATCAGTCAATTACAAATGCATATTGAAGGAAGCGGAGGTTATTATAGCAATACTGAAAACTTAGCTTTAAATTATTATTGTTTTCTCAGTCTTACTAAAATATAATTATTTATTAGAGTGTTTTTTATCAAGACTTGCAAATTTACATATTTTGAATAATGAAAGGCTGCAATGATATTTAACGTAAATTTTAAAATTTCATCATTGACACAATGCACAGTATCAAAGAACGCAAAGAATTTCATTTCAACGAACTTCAATTTTTTTCTGAAATAATGATGAGAGAAAAGTGATTATCATTTTTAAAATTTAATAAATGTTTAAAAAACATTAAATTTAATTTTTGTAAAAAATAGATTGTTATGCTCATTTTAAAATACATTAATTCCCTTTATATTTCTCTTTATAGGAAACAGGTTATCACAAGGATTTTTTTACAAGCAAGGAGAGGAAAGTTCATCGATAGATACCGATGCCTTAAAAATCACTATGTAAAGAAAGGGCATTTTAATCACAATTTTACGGTTTATTTTTTTCAAATAACAAATCATTGATTAGAAATTTTTATGAGCTGTGAATGAATTCATGTGTTATGAATTCAATAAAATATTGTATGCAGAAAGTCTAAATATTTTAATTGGAATATTTTGATTGGTTGGTTATGTGGGTTTTAATGGCGCAAAAGCCATCAAAACTTGGGCATTCTGTGACAAAAGTATGGCATATTAACAGGATCACGGTGTTAAAACATTTGGTATTTATTATATATATAAAAAAGAAGATAATCTAAAAACATTTTTTAATTCCTCCTACTAAAAGCAAAAAATAATAAAACAGATTTTAGCAAAAAACATTTTGAAGATTTTAAAAGCAATCTGCATTATGTTAGGTATAAAACATGTCTAGATTTTTGGTGGACAAGGAACAAGTAAAATACATAAAAAATGCAGACATAAAAATATTAAAAAATGGCTAAGATACGACATAAATGAACAAAATTATAAAATTCACATATATTTTAATTTAGATTAAAATCTGAAAAATCAAGTGGGGAATATTTTAAAATCTGTTAGAAAGCAAAAGTCCTCGTGAAATGTAATACTTTTAAAGAATAACGAGATATATTTAGAAAATACTAAATTTAATCCTCTGTTCTGTAAAACAAATTAATTCTTCATATATTTCACAACGATCTGCTACGTGCTCGAATCAACTTTATTTAGAAAGTCATAGTCAATATTTAAAAAAACTAGATACCCGAAACATATTTCATTTTCCTGAATATTTCTTGCTGCACACATAAAAATTAATTGATAAATAAACCAGAATTACAGAAAATAATGCAAATTAAATCCAACGACAAAAATTTTAAAGAACACAATTTAAATAAAATATTAATTTTAATAAATTTTATTAAATTTATATGCATCCATCATGGAATAATAAATAATAGCAAATTAGGGAAAATGAAGTGTGCTATGAAATTAAATTAAGAATAGACATCAAATTTGTAAGAAAAGTTAAAGGCATGAAAAAATATGATTTAAATTCAACCTCCAATAAATAACCTAATAGATATACAAAAAAAAATCTCGATGCTATTTGATTCGATTTTCAGTACAACTAATCACAAATGAGGTATTTATTTTTTTGTTTAAAAAAGACAATTATTTGCACTTTTTTTTGAGGCTATCTCTGTATTAAATTTTCGAAGTAAATAGAATCTTTTTAAATTTTCAGAAAAAAACAAAAAACAAGTGAACTTCTATGAAATTTTTTCATGAAATTGGCCATTTAAGACAAGAATAACTTTGCAAAATGGGCATTATAGGCAGATCATCAAGAGGAAACAAGAACTCTCTCAACCTTCTCCCCCTCTCCAGAGAACGCATATCTCTCCCCCACTTAATAAGGAGAGTTGCTTTTAAGTAATGACTCACCCTCCCATCAGTGAAAGAAGTTATAATAAGTTATGTCACGCCGTTTATAAACAGAGATTCATAATTACAGTAAATAAATTGCCACAATAGTATATAAAATATAAATATAAAAGAGAACATATAGAAGCACTTATATTTTCTGTGGAATTGAGACAGCGTACAATTTAAAATATTAATAAAAAATAAAAATGAAGTTACAAAACTTTTCTTCCTCCGATTTTGCGGCAATCTGAGTGTTACTCATCGCCAACGGCAGCCTCCCGGCGTTTTCCGATGGACGACTGCCGCTCTAAACTTTATTAACTATCTCTTCTTAGTGCAGAACGAATGTAGCTGAAATGGTTCTAAACAATATGTTAACGATTTAATTGAATACCATAAATATACATTTAAATGATTTGAGAAATCACAAACACCATTGCCTAAATGTGAGTCAATTTTATTGAGTTTGAATTTTGTAATTTAATATTTTTTTAATAATTAAAAAAATGTTTTAGAATAAGTTTTTATTGCCGTTGTATTGGAAGCTGTTTACTGAGAATTTTTTGGTGTCGGATATAGCTATATGCAAAATAAAAAAAATACATTTTCTTTTTATAAACGTTTAATTAAGAAACAGTAGAAAAACCGTATGAATGAATTCAAGCTTTTTCTTGATCCTTCTATGAAATGAATTTTCATTTTATATTTTCTTTAGAAAATTTCATGAATTCTTTTTTTTTCTCTTTTAATTCCGAAGCACATTTTTATAAAAATTTCAATTGCAATCTAATTTTTCTCGGCGAATAAAACACACCTCTTTCCTACATGACAAACAAAGTAATAACTCAATCTTTGTGAAAAAACTCAAAACTCTTGTCGTTCCAGTTATATGCAAACATTCATAATTTCTATATGAAATTCACTTAAGGGGAACAATATTGTACTTAATAAGTCTTATAAAAATAATTTATAATCTTATTAAAAATTAGACAACATGAGAGAACATTTCGCTTTCTGCATAATTGAGGCAGCGTAAAGTTTAAAATATTAATAAAAAAATTAACTTATAAAACTTTTCGTCTCCAATCGCGGCGATTTGACAGCCACCTATCGCCAACGGCATCCTTCCGACATTTTCCGATGAGCGGCAACCGCTCAAAACTTTATAAATTGTCACGTCTTAGTGCTAAATGAAGAAAATTCTAGTCAGTCAGTCAGTGAATTAGTTGAAGATCAAAATATATTTCCCAACGATCTGAAAAACTACCAGGGCCTATAGATAAATCAATTTTATTGAATTTGAATTTCGCAATCTACTATTTTTTTAACTATAAAATTCACATTTTAGAAAAAAAAATTACTGATGTTGTAATAAAAGCTGCTAACAAAAAACCGTATTGAGAAATTTTTTGTCGGATATAGCTAACGTGTGTAAAATAAAAATTAAAATGCATTTGCGCTGTCAAAAATAACAGTTCATAAATACACATTGCACATTCATTTCTTAAATGAGTGTTCCATTTACAATCCATTTAGAAAATTTTAGGAATTTTTAAAGATTTCTTTAGTTTTTCTTTTTTTAATTTAGAATTTTTATGTACGTTTTATTCGTTAGAAATGTCACTGAAATGTAAAATATGCTGATTAATCACAGCGGACATAAAAGAAAATATATCTTGCAACCATCTTTCGACTTTCTCCTTTGCTATAAAGTTTGTTGATAAATACTTTTTGTTTGAGTTTCCGTAATGCAGGCCACTGTTAAAAAAAACCTATTAAAAATTACAAAATAAATAATTGTAAAAAAATTAATCAAAAATTATTTTTATAACTTTTTACTGACGAATACACTTTTAAAACAGCGAAATTGAATGAATTGAAGAAAAGTAAAAGTCAAAGAAAAAAAATAAGCGATTGGACATTGTTAAATATTAAAATATATTAATTTGAATTTTGCTAATTTATTAATGGAGTTAAATTCAATTTGTTTTGTATTTAAATTTCGGTTTCAATAGAAGAACAATATATCCAAATAAAAAAAATTAAATGATTGTAAATACGTCGAATATTAATATTGTACGTTTTTGTAATTTTTTTATGAAGATGTATATATATATTTTTAAAACTTGTATAATGTTCTCTTATAATAGATTGGTGAAGTATTAAAATAATTGCAAACAAAAACGCTTTAAGTAGTATGTTAATGAAGTTATAGAACGAAATATTTACATTTTCAAAAAAGTATTTGTCTAATTTTGTGAAAATTTGATTATCGAATTTTAGAAAAGAGTTTTTACCATCTCTAATATTATTTTATGGTATGAAACATCTATGCTTTAAGTTAAATATATGTCAAATTTTAAACAATCGCAGCCAACAATTTTAGAATATATACTTAATTTCAATCGTTCGATTTTTTAAAGAATATTTTATTTATCTTGCTGCCAATCCAATCTGATTCTTAGTTACCCTTGAACGATTTATTGTATTTTACGTTTATCATGCTGACAGTACACATAGACAAATAAAAAGACCCAAATCATGAAAAGTGATCAATCTGAAATCTTTTTCTACATGCATACTTTATGGTTTTATAAAAGCGTGAATAAATTTTCCTATATAGCTGTTGGAATCAATTGCAATTATTTTTTAATGATGTATGAGCATTTGACAAAAATTAAGATAAAATGAATGTGATAAAAAATAAGATAAAATGATGTATGAACATTTCATAAAAAATTATGTATGAACCATCATCAATACAGAAAAGCATTTCGTATGCTGATTATAAAAAGCGCTAATTTCTTTTAATATAAAACATCACTTTCTGTTGTCTTTATATGATTTTTTTGTAGAAATCTTTTATTAAATAAAACATTTCATAAAAAAATCCATATTTAACTTTTATTGAGCTGCTCTCTTCTAATTCAAAAATACTTTGAAAATGTATCATTTAATCTAATTTTTTTTTTTTTTTGTATCGCATTAAAAATTTGCATGAAACTAAAAGGTCCATTTAGTTTTCTTTTAATAATTAGTATAAATTTTAAAGGATTTATCTAGATCCAATATATACTGCTGCTTTAAATTATGCAAAAATATTAATTCCTTATAAAGGATTAGTTATTTGTGAGGTAATAAATTTTCTTAAAAATTCTTCAAGTGTCAATTTCTTTAATTAAATATTTTTTACCATTTAAACATAATTATTTTAAGCTTGTTTTTGTAATTTGTTAAAAAATTTGAATTTCTGAAGATTTGAATTTTAAAATTTTGTATTTGAGAAATAAGTAGATTTAAAATTTTAGTTACGCATTTTGAAAAAAGATTATATAGCCTCCAAAGATGATATTGCACGTTAAAACCAATTTTCTGTATTTATTTCAGGAGTTTTTAAGAAATATAGTAATTCAAGTCTTTATTATAATATTTATAATTAATAAAATATTATTAAATGTTTTTTTAAAATAAAAGAACTATAGCATACTTATTCTTTGTAATTTCGAAAGTAATGTAAATGCCCTCTGCTTTGCAAATGACTAAAAGGGATATATGGAATTGGTTAGATAATATAAGCTTCTCAATACATCTAATACTTTTAAATATCTAGGAAAACATTACGCATAAATTCTTTCAAAATATGTGCAAGCATAAAAAAAGTCATATGAAATCAAAATTCATTTTGATGAGATGACATTAAATAGTTAACAAGATTGAAAATGTCTCAAGTTTAGAAGCAACAGAGATAAAAAGAGATCCATAAATTATTAGTTAGAAAATAAAAATCTGAAAAATAGTGAGCGTTGATCTATTGTAAAACTATAGCATTTAAGATAATAGGATTAAATATGTAACACTGCAATAAAAACACATTTCTAAATAGACATAATACTTAACATAAAAGCACTTTCTTTTACTTTTTCCAGTTTTATAAATTATTTTGATGTTTTAAATAAATACAATTTTCGGAATACATTAATTAATAAATTATATTTCATTTTAAACCACAAAATAAAACAAATAACAATTGTATGAACAGAAAACAGAATGACAAACTTACATTTCAGCGTTTTCAAAGTTGCGAACGAACTCAGATAAAGGAATAATACATTTTATAAAATATTAAATGTTATTTACTGATAAAACGTTACACTTCCAAGCTTATCTCAACGCTCACGTTTAATAGTAACCAAACAAAGACACACTTCAGCTAATTAACACATTATAAATTTAGAAGTACCATGGTATGCAGAAAATATAGTTGAAACAGCTGAAGAAAAGCAAAAATTTCAGGAGGTCGTGTTTGAAATGAGTTTTAGCTCATGCATTTAAAAATGATATTTTATTGTAATAAAAACAAAAGTGAAAAGGACCAAAGACAGAAACTAAATTTTAACATCGGCAAACGATAAAGAGTGATGGATGTATTTAAATAGTGAAAAAGTTTTATATTTAAACAAAAGCAAGAATTAATACAAATTACATTTAATTAAAGTTCTAAAACTTATTTAATTCAAAGAAAAATGCGTATAAAATTAAAACTGGTATCACCGAAAGGCAATTTTTGATTTAAATCGGTTATAAAAATTTTTGTGTACTGATTTGTTTCGCAGTTACACTGAAAAAGCATTAAATCATTTACCCCTATTTTATCCCTTCTAGAAGAGGAGAGTGTTCTTGAAGAGGGGAGAGAGTATCTTTGAGAAGGGAGAGATCAGTTAATCCGAAAGAAATTGTACGTGCGAAGAAACTGTACGTGAAATTTCTTTCGAATCATTCTAGGGGAATGGAATTGCGTAAGTATCAAAAAAAATCATTCAATTATATTTATATATATATTGAAGTTTGCAGACATTATTATACAAGAGTCTTCGATCTTAATTCTTATTGTATTCTCAGTTTTGACACAGTATAATTTGAAAAATATAAACCTTATATATAAGAATTCTTTCATCAACACATATCAATTTATATATTGCAAATAATAAAGTATGAAATTTTTTTATTTAAATTTTAAGAGTTTAGTATTGGCGCAATAAACATTATCGAAAGTCAAATAATGTCAAAAAACGTTAGAGGAATGAGGATTACTGTGATTAAAAACTACTGCATTAATTTTCTCTCATAAGTTTGGCAAAGAATTAAATTTTAATGCGCAGTTATGTCACAATGTGAAAAAAAGTCTATTAAATATAATTATTGCAAAAAATTGATTGTATCCATTCTAATTCTTAAAATACATTATTTGTTTTATACTTCCTTTTTTTCGAATCCTATTATTACTGGGTTTTTTCTAGAAGGGAAAGACGAGCGAATGAATTAATAATTATTATACTATTAATAAGTTAATAGTTTCTATATAAATTAAGAGAAATTTAATTATTATTTTATATTTTAGTTATATTTTTAGAAAATAATCAGTAATTAGAAATTCTTATGTGCTATTTTTCGAATTGAAGATTCAGGTAATCATAATAAAACATTATTTTCTTTAAATAATCTTCAATTAAGTGCTCAGAAAAGATAAAATAATTTTGAGAGTATTATGAAATTTTCAAAGAGTAATGAATATTTTAGAAGGTTTTTATTGAACCTTCTATTATGTGAATCTTTTAAATGCCTCTTTCAGTTCAAGACAATTTGTTAAGTGCTTTCTACCTTTATTTAAATTGCAATATTTTTTGCAATTAAATGCACAAAATATGTTCATTTTCCAGATTATAGTTTGAATTACCTCAGTGAAACGAAATTAATAGATAAATAAATGAGAATTAATGAAAATAATGATAACTGAAGGCTAATATTAATTAACTCATGTACATATATTAATCATAGAATAATAAATAATCACAGAATAGTTAAAACTGAATTTACTATCAAAATAAAATTATGTATAGACATCAAATATAAGAAAAAATTAAAAATATAAAAAAAAATTAAAATACAGTTTAAAATTCTACCAGCACTATTTTACCCAAATAATGTAAAAAGTGCTCGTTTGGTATCTCGATTAAATTGTATTAAGTTTTTATTGTTTTTCAATTACTATTTAATTATTTTTGTGTCAACGTTTACTGAGATTGTATTTTTTGTTAAGTCTATTTATGTTTTTAATTTTCTAGGTACGTTTAAACTTTTTAATAGTCTTCAGGATTAGAACAGGAGGGCCTCTATGAAATAAACTCATGTTTGCTACCATCTAAAGTAATCAGAATTCCTTTGCAAAATGGGGATTACGAACAAATCATCAAAGATTTCTTACAACCTTTCTCCGCTTTTACAGCGAAAACACATCCTGCCCCTGCATGACAAGCAAAGTTGCTACAAAGTAATGACTCAACTTCCCATGTGTGCAAAGTCTTAATGCTTGTCGCGCCTGTTATAAATACGTATTCATAATTTCTTATACAAATTCAATTCCTATGAAAATAAATTTTGAATAAACAATTACCATAGAATACTGTTTAAAATCTCAATAAAAATATTAAATGGAAAAACCTTTCGACTTGCAACGTAAATAGGGCAGCGTACAATTTATAATATTAATAAAAAATAAAAATGAGCTTATAAAACTTTCCGTCCGCAAACGCGGCGCTTTGACCAGGACATCACCAAAAGTAATATCCCGACGTTCGCCGATGATCCGCCGCAGCTCAAAACTTTATCAACTGTCACTTCCTCAAGCTGAAAGGGAAAGCAGGAATGATTCTAATCAATCTGTCGGTGAATTATTGAGAATCGAAAAAATATACCGAAGCTATCTGTCAAATTACCAATGCATAAAGGTGGGTCAAAATTTTTTATTTCAATTTTGTAATTGAATATTTTTTTAATTGTAAAAGACATATTTTAGAATTATCTTTTCATAACTGTTTCATTAAAAGCTGCTCACAAAAAATACATTGAGAGATATTTCTTGTCGGATATAATAAACATATGTAAAATTAAAAAAAATGCATATGCATTTTCAAGAAGTTTAATTAAAATAATATTGTGAAAACGCCTTTATGAATACATGCCATTTCCTGCATTGTACTATAAAATGACTGTCTGTTCATATATGTTGTAGAAATTTTATGATTTATTTCTCACATTTTGAAGTCCGGTTTATGAAAGTTCTTTTTTATTACAAATGTTATTGAAATGTAAGATATTGCTGATTATTGACAACGGAAATCGTAATTTCTCATTCGACCTCCATTCGACTTATCATTTACAACTAAATAAGCTCGTATTCTCGTAATAGAATCTTATATAATTCAGAAAACGGCAACATAGGAAAGTTAAATAATACTTATTTAGAATGACGGATGTATTTCAAAAGCAGCCAAGTTGGAAGAAAAACAATAATATGTCGTGTTAAAGAAAAAAATGAAAGTGATTACCGATTTTCGCATTTTAAGATGCATTAATTTGAATTCCACTATTAACTGCCTCTCATGCAATGCAGTTAAATTTGCGTTGTATATAAATATCTATTTTCATTAAAAAAAATTCCATCTGAGCATGTAAATAAATGCAATAATTAGAAATAAGTATAATATTCACATTATATGTGAAATGTGATGCTTTTACAAGGTATACATTTTTTAAAGGGATGTGGAATTTTCGCTCATATTAAATTATTGCAAAGTATTAAAACATTGTAGTAGTCATTTAATGCTACAAGATTTGTATGTTTCAAAAAATAATTTATTTCATAATTGACGTTTGAACTAATTAACTTGTATGAAAATCTTGAAATAATAATCTTTTATGAATTATTTTTTATGTTTAATCTTTTATGAATTATTTTTTTATGTTTAATCTTTTATGAATTATTTTTTTTTATGTTTAATCTTTAGTGAATTATTTTTTTATGTTTAATCTTTTATGAATCATTTTTTTATATTTAATCTTTTATGAATCATTTAATAGTTCTTTAATGCTACGAGATATGTATGTCTGAAAAAAGTATTTATTTAATTATTTAATTTTGAAATAATTAAATTTTATGAAAAATCTTTAAAAAATAATAATCTTTTTTAAAAAAACCTTTTTTATAAAAAAAAAATATTTTTTTGAAAAACATACTTGCAATTTCTACTAATAGCAATTTCTACTAGCAATTTAATAATCAACTATACAAAAAAACAACTAAATGGAAATGTATTAACTTTTCTTTGCTATAATTTACAATCGAGCTATTTATTTTTTGCGAGTTTCAAAACTTTTTTTAAATTTAAATTTTTTTTCGACGCTATCTCTATGTTAAATTTTTTAGGTAGTACAAGTTTAATAAGTTTTGAATAACAACAAGCGGAAAGTTCAGAACAAGTAGCGAAATTCAATAAAGATATTTGATGGTTGCTCCTTTTTAAAATAATTAGCATTTCTTTGCAAAATGGGAATTATAGGCAGATCATCAAGAGGAAACAAGAACTCCCACAACCTTCTCCCCCTCTCCAGAGAACGGATATCTCTCCCCCACTTAATAAGGAGAGTTACTTTTAAGTAATGACTCACCCTCCCATCAGTGAAAAAAGTTATAATACATGTCGCGCCGATTATAAACAGAGATTCATAATTCTTATTAAAAAAATTACCAATTAAAATATAAAATCTCAATAAAAAAAAGGAATATAAGTAAGTATTTCGACTTTGTGCAGAATTGAGGCAGCGTGCGATTTAAAGTATTAATAAAGAATTATAAATGAAGTTACAAAACTTTTCTTCCTCCGATTTGCGGCTACCTGACAGTCACTCATCGTCAACGGCATCCTTCCGGGTATTCCAATGATCGACTGCCGCTCAAAACTTTGTAAGCTATCTTTTCTTAATGCTGAACGAAGGTAGCTGAAATGGTTCTAAACAATATGTTAACGATTTAATTGAATATAAATAAAATATATATCTAAGCGATTTGAAAAATCATAGTCATCACTGAATAAAAGTATGTTTAATTTATTGAATTTGAATTTTGTAATATAATTTTTTAACTATAAAAGTAAATTTTAGGAAAAAGAATCTTATCATTATTGCTTTAAAGTTGCCAGCAAAAAATTGTCTTAAAGAGTATTTGTTGTCTTATATAGCTAACATGTGTGAAATAAAAAAAAGCATTTTCTTTGCATAGACATTTAATAATAATAAAAAAAACAGTGGTAAAACCACATATATAAATTCAATCTTTTTTCACATCCTTATGTATATTTTTTTTGAATTCTGAAGCAATTCTTTTGTGAAAATTAGAATTATTATAGCTGTCTGAAGTTTACAGATCAGTGACTAAGGAAACTAAAAATTCCTTTGCGATCTTTCTCTTTCTGATTTTGCATTTAAATAATATTGCGTTCCTGTAATGCTGCTTACTATGAAAAATTTGCTATGAATTAGAAATGAGCCAAACGAAAAATTTTAATATTAATTATTGTGAAGATTTTTTAATAAAGGGAAAAAAATCTTCATTAGATAATACTCTGTTTAAAAGTCGCGAAGTTGTAAGAAAAGTAATAATATGCAATTAGAAAGTAAAAATGAAAGCCATTGGAAATCGTTACATTTTTAAAAGAATTCATTTGAATCCCTTATATCAGATGATAAAATATATTTTTTGCATTGATTTTTATTTTCATAAGAATAGTACAGGTGCATATATATAAATGCAATAATTATAAATGAGTATGATATTGCTATTGAATGTGAAAAGCACTGTAAATGCCATAAAAACGTTAATTTCAAAATTACCTCACTTAAAGTTAATTCCTCTGCAAAATATTAAAAGATTTTCTAATATGGGTATTTCTAGTAATATGTTAATGATATAAAATATCTATATTTTAAGATATGTTTTAACATTTGCAAACTTTGGGCTATCGTTGCTAACCATTTTTAATTTAGAATAGTATGCTTAATTTCAAAATCTGATTATCTGTGGTTTACTTTATTTACCATGCTGAAATTGCACACAGATTGATATTTTTGTAAATATAATCAGCAAAAATTTTGAAATCAAAGAGATCTAAAATATTAAAATTGATCAATATGAATTCGATATTAACTTATTCCATATTTTTCTACTCATTTTCTTTATGTATACTTTGTTTAAAAGGAAATATAAAGCAAAATTTAATATGAAGTAATAATTATTATGTTTAATATCTATTTAATAATTATTATGTTTTACAGTAGTTCCAATAAGTTGCTAAAAAGTCTAATCCTTACTGAAAAATAAAAAAGAATTAAACAATTTAATATAAAAAAACTGCACACATTTGTATATGTAAGAGTTGTCTATAGCAGACTTGTACAATTTTTTTATTAATGACATAAAATTTTAATTATTTTTTACTCAATCTCTGGAAATGGTGGGAACTATAGTAAATGCAGAAAAATTTCTCGTCTGTTGATTATGGAAAGTGCTAAGGTTATCGGTTAAATACGATGTGTTTTCTTTTTATTTCTATAAAAAAAATCTATAGAAAATTCTTATTAATCATAAAAAAGTTATTATTTATTTTTATGAATTCTTTTATTTAGTTAATGAAAAGAAACCATGAAAGAATATCACTTAATCCAATTTTTTCTCATAATTAATTCTATGGAAGAGAAAAGCTATGTCTAGTTTTTTTTATCAGTAATTGGTATAAATTTTAAAGTATTTACCTATATCATCTAAAATTTTTCTATTTTAATTCATGCAAAATATTATTAGTTGCACATAAAAGACTGCTTTTGTTTACAATTTTTCACATAATATTTAATATGAGATTCACAAGAATGTAGAAAAGTTTACATTTGCGTTAAATTGTTTAATTAGCTGTGTTAAAAAATTCTTGTGTCAAGAATATTTATCAAACCATTTCAAAGGGAATAATTTAGTATGCTTCAGAATTTCATCTAATTTTGAATTTGTAAATTATTTGAATTTACAGAATAAAGAATAAAAATTATCTTTCCATCTTGGAAAATATATTACAATGTTCCTCCAGACGATATTAAATGAAAGGGCATTTTATAAGCATTTACGTTGAGAAATTTTTAAGATGGTTTAACGTAATAATTCACGTTTCTATTGTAATATGTATAGTTTATTTAAAATTATCATATAGTTTAAAAAAATAGCAGAATAATTGCATAATTATTTATCTAATTTTCACAATTCTTTCTGTTTTTTTTAATAATATTAAGGCATAATTGAAATCTTTGTAATTTATTTAAATTAAAATTGGTATAAAAATGGTAGGATTATTTGATTCCATAGCTAATAAAAAAATAAAATGAACGTGCTTTTTACTATAAATTTCTTAATGCTATGAAATTACATAATATCAGTTATTTATAATTTATTGAAACAATGCAAAACCAAATATTGTAATCAAAGAAATATGAAATATCCTAACAGCATATTTATATAATGAATGTATTGAAAATATATTTCCAGTAAATATTACTATGCACAAGCATTGCCTAATCTTTATTCGTACATTTCAGAAAATCTTCTAATTATAATCTAATTATTTTCTAAATTTCGAAAAAAATTTATGGTAGAATAAAGTAATTTATTAAATTAATCTTGAAAATTCAATACTTGTAGGAATTCTTGAACATTCAAAGAAACTTCTGTTTTATGGTGTTTCGCCAAATGAATATATTTGAATATATTGATACAAATGAATTTTATTCTATATGGATTCATGACAAATTACACAATTTTTCTTTATTTTTAATCCACATAATAGAAATTTGTGAAGGAATTCCAAAATTCTTTTCAAATTTATAATGCGATAATAATGAACAAAAATTTATAAGATATTTAACTTTTCATTGCAAAAACACGTTCTTTAAAAATATTCTGATTAGATAATTAGACAAATAATTAATGCATCTTCTAAATAAAATAAATTAGATATCACATAATTACACTTTTAAACAAAATAATTAGATATCACACAAAATGGCGGAGGATTATGAACCAACGATTTAATATAATTGTTTTCAAATAATGAAATTAAAATAACGCACAAATGAAATAAAAAAAACGAATTTATCAACATAACATCTAATTTACATTATGAGAATTTCTACAGTGTAACAAACTCATAAAATCTTGAAAGAATAATTCACATAAATATGTAAAAAACATATTATTATTAAAATGTTTTCATATCTTTTTATTGCTGATCAGTATTATTCTCCTTTTGAAGAAGATACTAACTGCAGAAGGCATTACAAGATAGTTAATACTAAATTGAATTTTTTCCAATTCAAAAGGTAAAAAGATGTATTAATTAATCTTTTTCTGAGAAACAACTCACAGTTTCAATCAATTTTAAATAGAAGGGCTTTCTGTATTG
Organism: Argiope aurantia; assembly: GCA_026543865.1. Classification (NCBI taxonomy): domain Eukaryota; kingdom Metazoa; phylum Arthropoda; class Arachnida; order Araneae; family Araneidae; genus Argiope; species Argiope aurantia. Next base: position 60,295 of record JAPMOR010082017.1, read on the forward strand.
TCTCAGTTCTTCGTTTATTATCTTCCTGCAAATAGACTATTTTATTCTTCTTCTTCCATTTGGTTTTTCCCTTTCACATTTTTATCATAAAACCCATAACTGATGAGCCATATTATCCATACTGAATCTTTGAAGCGATCAACTATGCGAAACATTAATGCAATTTTTTGTGATTATGTTTTTATTTAAATATATGTTTAGCTTACAAAATTAATTAGTTATGTAATATTTTTATTTCAAAATGCGTCAAAGGGTATTCGAAGAAAGTAATACGATCTTTTACAGAAGTATTTTAAAAAGAGCTCATGAAATTAAATGAATTTAAAAAGAATTATTTTATGTAAATGAAATGCTCCACTCACATTAAAAAGATTTCGAGAGTAATGAGACAACTGGAAAAAAATTCATACTTCCGTTAATTTTCGAAAGATTTAGAGGCCAGAAGAAGAAGGTCCATTTTACATCTCTACCTCCAAAAGAATAAGTAATTATTTTTTTCTTCATTATAGTGAATTTTATGCTGAGTTACGTAACATGTATGCTACGTTATTGCTTAAATAAGGACTTTTAAAATTATTTATAGTATAGTATCAACTTCAGTGTATTTAATGCATCCAAGGAAATAAAGTAAATTTTATAAACTCTTTAACTATACCATTCTATATAATCAAAACATTCATATCATAGTGCATTTTGATTTGCCTCTCTTTTCCGAGATATATTTCTTCCTTTTAGAAAAATAGAAAAAATTAAGAAAAAAAATCAAATAAAAGAAACTTAAATCTAAAAAAATCAATAAATATTTTGCAATTCCACATATCTAAAATTTTTCATCTAAATAAACAAGTAATTTTTCAAAGCATAAGCAAAAATACATTATGTTATAAACAATTTGAAAAATTATCTAATTTTATGCACATTTTATTTTTACTCTTTTTTTTGCCAAAAAAACTAGCATTAGATAATTTTTACTCACTGAAAAGCATCTTTCAAGTAGTAAGATAATCCAAAACGTATAATGATGTCCATTAAATACAAAATTTAAGAGCTTTATACAAATTATTAACCGTAATACTCGGGACTCATTAGCCTTTACTGTAAGCTATGCATGAAAGAAATATTTTTACATCGCTCAGTTTTTCGAGTTTTTCCTTTTAACTCCTTAAGTCGTTTCAGGCTCTGACCATTAATAATAATTCTAATTAATTTTAATTCTAAAGATCTCTGATATATGACATTTTAGTCGATGTTTGAAACATGTTGCACACGTTTATAACAAATGTGCTTTGAGTTTTTACTCCAAAACATGCAGAAATAAATGGGCCATAGAGTAGAATTTCTTAGTTGACAAATGGAGTATTAAAAGAATACCCCCCCAGGTTTAATATTATTGAGAAAGCAAAATGAATTGGAAATTGAAAGTGTTCAAAATCCAACGGCATATTACTTTGTATAAGGGAATTATAGAGAATTTAAACGTTCTCTTTTATATATTGCTTGAAAGTGTATTTTCATGAATTATGTTAAACATATGCATTTCAAATCTTTCATTTTTGAAGTATCAGACAAGAAATTTAACATTAAATTTTTCAAACTGACACACAAAATTCATGTTGAAGAACATTGATTTTAATGATATGACCATAATGGTTAACAGAAAGAAAATCTGAAATCCAAATACGACAAGATTAATTTTAATTCCAGATACTTTAAATAGTTCATACTATAACGTTTGAAAGAAGCTACAACTATTTTACTAATTAATTAAAAATTGCAAAGATTAAAATTAAAATGTGTTGCCCAGTTTCCAAATTATTATAAATTCGGCTTAATTAAATATGTAATATTGCAATAAAAACTAAAAAATCATATTCAATGACTTTATTGTTGCTTCATTTATGCTATCCTCTTAAATCTTCAGAAGGAATAAATTTTGTTTTATATATTAAATAAAAATTTTAAAACGTATTTTAAATCTTATTTTCTTTTCTTTTATAAGTAAAACAATAGTAATCTTATGAAAAAGAAGAAAACAAACAACTCAGCAACTTTTTACAAATACATTGCCAACGAAATTAAATAAATGAATAATAAAATACTATTTATCAAAAATAAAATTTTATATATGCCACTGTAAACTCTCAAAGTGCAAAAGTGCAAAAATATGAAAGAATGTAAAATATTAAAAGAACTTCCAAAAAAATTAAGAGAAAATGTTTAAAAGTGGAATTATATTTCACATATTTTAAAAATGAACGTATTCTATTAATGAAAAGAAATGCGAAATTGTCTTGAGACCGAAATTTAACTTGGAGATCGGTTGAAACCCTCTAATCACGGATATGTGTAAGCAGTTGAAAGGATTTTATATTTAAACAAAAAAAATAATTTAAAAAAACTTCCTTTAAATAAAGTTTTAAAAGTTGCTAATTGCTCAAAAATGAAATTAGCATCATTGAAAAGCGATTTAGTTTTTATTTTTAAGATGTTTTAAAAATAATGTTTGATACTTTCGAAGTTAAGGCGGAAAAACATTAAAACGTTTTACACTCATTTTATCCGTTTAGGTGGGGAGAATGTCCCTTTTAGAGGGAAGAGAACTTCAAAAGGGGAAAGAGTCCCTTAGGAGGGAGGAGAGTGTAGTAGGAGAGAGAGAGCAGTTAATCCTTTTTTTGGTCTAAAGTCATAAGTGTGACAAATTTCGTCCGAACCCGTCATGTGATATGGAATTGTATTAGAATTGAACAAACAACAATCATTCAATTTTACACACACATATATAAATTGAAAATTGAAGTTGCCATTATATTGTTATCTACACATAGAATAATTATTGTCTTCTCAGTGTTTTCAAATTTTATTTTGAAGATTTTTAATTAATTATAGTTAAATTTTTAAAATCTTGTTATTATTAAAGTTAAAATGTTGATAATATCATTTTTATAAAGAACTCTTCTAACAATACATAGACTGCTTAAATTATGATAGGATTCTATAACTTAAATTTTAAAAATTTATTATTGTCACTGAGAACAAAATTTTAATTATCAAAAAAAATCTTCGCAAATTAAGTGTTAAATTTCGGAATATCATTAAGTAAAAACAGTTTTTCTTTGCATTACAATAAAATCTCATGCACTACGAAAAGTCGAAAATCAGTTATGCGTCAAACTGTAACTGAGACTGAAAAAAAAAATTGATACTGAAAAAAACTTCATGGCTTTTTATAATAACCCTCTATAAGACGGGGAAACATCTGATTAAAAATATAGATAAAATTTCTCATGGAGAAAATTTTAAAATTTAAGCTTATGCAATATCTGCATCTGAAAAAGTAACTAGACACATCTGAAAGTAATTCGTTTTTATTTATATCAAAATTAATTTGATAAATTTTCTTTCATTTTAAACATATCATTTAAGAGGAACTTTAGTTCTCTGCATTCTGAATCACAGTTCTTACATTTTAGTTTAGCTTCTGGTCTCATTACGGTATGAAAGAAAATTCCTAACATAGCATAGTTGATTAAGATAGCTTAGAATTTTAAAATTAACAGAATAATCCTTTTTGATGATTTTTTCTATTTTCACCATGATTTTAATTTGACACAGTACAATTAATTTTATATTAATTGCTAAAGTTATCATCAAACTCTCTTTGCAGGTAGTTTTAAATTACATTATAAAAGGCAGAAAAGCTGTTTAACACAATTTCATATTAACATGAATTTGTCTAATTTACCCCTTACATAATATTACATACTATTCTCTTACTCTCTCACATAATATTCTCTTACGTAATTCTATTACAAATATGTCTAATTTTAAAGCAATAAAATAAATATAATTTAAAAAACTAACACTTAACTTATTTATTTGCGAATATTTCGATACAAAAAATTATGTATAGAAGCAGAGTTATTTCTTACATTCATAGGTTTAAAAATAATTTATATTTAATAATAAAAGCTCAATTGATTACAAAATATTTTTCGGTAAAATTAATTACTTGAGCTGCAAAAGTGCTTAAATTTCTATTCAATATTCATTATTGTATATAACAATGAAATGTAAACGTCAAAAAAAAAACAGAAACATAATAAACATTGGAAATGCAGAATATGATATTTTTACCAATGCTCTACAATCTAATTAAAAAATTACTATAAAAAGAAAATTTATAAATGCTCTGTTTTTCTTGGATGAGTTGCATTATAAAGCCAGATTTTCCAATCAATCATTTTTAATTACTAAGTTACATATTAAAATGTTAAAATGGGGGATGAATGTTTTGATATGTTTTTTTTCATTTAATTCAAACAGTATTTCCTTTTCCTTTGTGCAAGAGTAAAAAATTGAATTTTGAAATTCATTTTATAAAACATTCTAAAGCCGTTTTACACTGATTTAATTATATTCTCCTTTTTTATCACCTTATTTCATTGACTTAAAATAATTTTCTCATTGTTATATTCAATCATAATAGTTTTTGAACTTTTGAAAATCATTAACCTAAAGAGATAATTTTTAATAACAGAGAGATTATTAACATATTTCATAACCATTTAATTACTCACAAATTTATCTTAATGGATATTATTATTTTCTTACACAGATATTCTATGTAATTAAGTACAACAATACGTCATAAATCTCTTCTTTTTTCAATATAATCAGTTATCTTTGAACAAAATAATCTCAGCGAAAGTTAATTCATATTATTAGATGATTTATACATAAGTGCAATTTTTATTAAGACATTATATCATAAATATTCTTCTTAACATATTATATATATATATATATATATATATATATATATATATATATATATATAATATAT
>JAPMOR010082017.1:65237-117479 GCA_026543865.1 Argiope aurantia
ATTTTGTTTAAAGCAGCAGGTTTAAAGACATTTAAGAGACTTTTTACATTTTTAAATTCTTTTTAATCCATCCCGGGAAAGCATGAGATTATTTACAAGCAGGCGCGGACAGAACACCTCAACCACAAGCACAAAAACAGAAGTAAGGAAGGGACGAAATAAATGATCACTTGTCTAATATAACATGGGATTTCTGGCCACGTGTCATTTCAATACACGTTTTGACCTTCTCAAGAGCAACTGATGGCGCAGTATTTTTTAGACAGCTTCAGTTGAATTAAAATTGGAATGATATCAGGAAATAAGAGAATATTTTAGAATAACTTTGACATTGGCTGAATTAGGCTAAATATTTAGGAAATTAGTTAGAATTAAATTAAGTTTTAAAATATCATTATATTATATTATATAAATTCATATTACACACTATAGAAACAATTATAATTTGAAAAATATTTTTCTTTCATTCAGTTTTGTTATATATTTTTACTATATATTGTATTTGCTTCAACTTCAAATTACATAATGTCCACAAATACTATTTTTAAATGTATATTTTGTAAAAACAGCGAAAATGTAATGATAACTTAAATTCTTTTTCAATGCATTTTAAAAACGTTCTTAAGAAAAATTTAAACATTTACGCTGAATTTGCATTTCATTTCCTGCTTTCTCAATTTTATAATTGTTTTCTCAGTTTTAATTTTATATGATTATTTTAAATTCAGATACACAGAAATAAAGACTAACCCGAAATATCAATTTTTATTTCACTTTAAGAAACTGTTTGACTACAATAGATCATTTATGTAATTCAATCACAATTTTTTTTATTTATTTAAATCGAATATACAGTCAAGATTGTGCTGAAATTAAGGACATTGAAAGAAAAGGATATATATTTATACCATACACATTTAGTGACCTATTGTATCGTTGAAAATAATAGTTGTGATTCATTTTAATTATATTGTTCTATATTATTCCTTTCATCAAGTATTAATATATTTGATGAAAAAAAGGCCAAGTTTAATTATTTTAATACCCATACTCTTGTTAAGTTCTTTTAGAAGAGAAACTAATTCTATTAGAACAGATCATGACTTAATAGTTCTATCAAGAATGTGATTGGGTGGCTATGTATCATCTGATTCCACGTTACATTCGCGATGTTATTAATTCAGAAATTAATTCTTCCCCAGCCAAAGAATAGAGATGTGATCCCGTTCGCGGTGTTGTAATAATAAAGATAAAATGTTTTCTGTAACTTTCAACAGTGTAACTGCATCTCCCAATTAAATCTTTGATGTAATAATAAAGCCGCTTTGAATTTTATTGCGCCATTGAGATATATTCTTCCGATTGCATAAAACAATTGTTAAAAATTAGGCAAGCTCAGAAAAGGATTGAAAAGAACTAAACTGATATGAATAAAAAGAGATTTTTAAAAATTTTTTATGTAATAATGTTTTTAAGTATTATTACGAAAAAACTTTCATTCTTACTATCCAAAATCAGTGTAAAATTTGACAGTTCTAGATTAAACAACCTGGCCAGTAACGAATTAACACATACCTGCACGTGCGTTATTTTATTTTATCATTTCTGAGATTAATGTAATGTATATTTCATATTTTTCCTTCCTCTTTAAAACAAATTAACTTAATTAAGGAAATTATTCAATCAAAATCATGTCGCATAAGAGAGACAAAAATGCATATATCTCAAAAAGCGCATTTCAGTTTCACAACAATTTTGAGAATGCAAAGTCTTGAAATTTCTTGAATTAAATGTTCATTTTTCCCACCCACAAAGAAAGAAATTAAATATTGTCTTTGAGTTACAGATATTGAAATAATTTCAAATACTATTTAGTTTTTTGGTTGTCTCCCATCTTTTTATAAATTTGAATAACTACGCAATTCGGTTAATTTCTTTTATATGTTTTGCGTAACAAAATAGTTCTGAACTTAATTAACGAAATGCACTCTATTCATATTGCAAATAATCGTTTACATATTTTTTTCACTGCGACAAAATATTTATCATTTTTCCAAAGGCTGCAAACTTGTTGATTTATTAAAGAAATATGATTAACTTTAAAAAAAAGCTTTAAAATTATTGAAAAGAATCGGATGTTATCAATTAATTATTAATTATAATATACAGTCAATTTCTAAGGAATGCTAAAAAAAGAAATGTTAGTTGTGACTCATTAGTGTTTTATATGATTTAATATGATCAAAGCTCTAATGAAAATTATGTATGAAAACATATCGCATAGGATTAAAATTATTTTATTAAAACATTGAATAATTGTATAAATATTTTTTTTTCAATTACGAATTACATATGGAAAAAGGTTTGTTATGGTTAAAAAATTTCACAACGAAACTTTACAATAAATTTGGATATTTTAATCACTTTCAGTCTAGGTTAATTCTATTGATTTGTGTATCTTACAATAAGGAAATCACAACAAATAAAATATGAAATTAGCAATTAAAATAATAAGAATGGAATTTTACTTGCATCTTTTAAATAAAAGTTGTCGATTTATAGTAAAATCGGAGGCTAATTAGTCAATGGGAAGAAATGTCATTTTTAAAGCCATACCTGGCTTTTCTGTGATTAAGGGGGAAATTAGCCCCTACTTTTTTGACATTACATGTTTCAATGCAATAATTCAAACAATGCATTAATATGAGCAATAAATTAATGTATGAAACATAAATAAAAACAAATATTCAAGAAATTAGGAAAAAAAGAGAAAAAAGTACATGGAAATCAATCAGGTATTATTTAATAGATATTACTATAGATTAATAGATATTACCATACTCTTCTGCAATTTTGCGACATATAAAAATTTCTTCATTTAATATGTTTTGAATATAAACAAGAGATATTTTAAGGTTTCAAGTTGCAAAATAGTGACAAAGTATCAGCCAAAAGGTGGTCGAATATATTTTTAAAAGACTTTTCACGATATTAATCGAAACGATTGAGTTGTCAAACGCTTTAGTGCAATAATTGTTCGCCACTGTTTTAAAATTAGCTATCATGTGATACATATTTTCTTTACCATACTTAATTTATCACCATTTCTGTACCATACTTAAGAAATAGCAAGGAAAGATTAAATTACTTCTAAGAAAGAAGGAATTTAACGAGATATATGGTCCAAATCCAGACGTGAATCGTGACAGCAAATATGTCAAGCGATATTCTGATAAATGGAAAGTTGAAATATTTTAGTGTATCGAAAATGACAGAGAATTTTGCAGAATTTAGCACTTAGCATTTTAACAATATATTTAGAAATATATTAGTATTTCTATAAAATATCTATGAAATATTTTGCAGTTATTATTTTTTTTTAACTAGAACAGGCATATTGTAATTTAATATAAATGGATAAAGATATAAAATTCAGGATTGAAAGAAACGCTTAAAATTTCTTTAACTTTTTGGTAAATTAAAAAAAAGGAATAAAAGAATGGTGCACCCTTTTATGGAAAAAATCCCAATAAATAGTTTTCTTATTATGCTACACATAAAATGCAGGCAGTCAAACATTTTCTGGCAGAGAATGTGTAATTCTTCAATGGAAAATAATAGAATTTTAAAAATATGCTCAGATTTTCCAATTATATTTTTCACAATTGGTTCTTAAAAAATTATTCTTCTTGAAATTAAATTTATAAATCGTAAATTTTTTGACAAATTTTATATAAATTTTATACATTTTTTTATAAAATATTACATGCAGAAATTTTATATACTATATTTATATCATCAACTACCGATGTTTCAGAATTGGCATACCTGTAAAATACTAATTTACTGCAAGCCTATAAAGTAGTCTCTGATTCGCGAAATATATATGTTACTGAAAATGTGATTAAACGCTTATTATGAATAATAACCGATCAGATTAAATTGATTTATCGATTAATCTCATTGATCAATTGTTATTAATAATGACAAATTAATCACATTAATCGTTAAGTATATTACTTTGAAAGTTCAATATCTGAAAAATGTCGATATTCTCAGCTGAATGTCGGTGTATAACCACCATTCGACATTCACCAAAGAATGTTAATATTAAATGATTTAATAATGATAATTTGATTAAATGATTGACGGATTAAAATGATTAATCGATTAATATTGATCAATTATTATTAATAAGGACAAATTAATTACATTAATCTTTACATATATTACTTTAAAATTTCGATATCTGAAAAATGTCGATATTCTCAGCGGAATATCGGTGTATAACCAACATTCAACATTCACCAAAGAATATTAACATTCTGCAATTTTGGCGTTTCAATATAATATATAAAATGAAAACACATTAATTTGCACAAATAATGATACTATATCTTGTGAACTACAGAAACATCACAAGAAATAAACAATTTATAAGAATGACAAAAATTATTTTTTTAATAAAATTTCTAAAATTTGAAGTTATATGAAAGAATGTAATTTACTATGATGATTGACATAAAATAAACAATTTCAAATACTGAAAAACGCGAAGTGCAAATAATAAATAAAGTCACTTCAATAATCTATAATCATTTTTTGATATGAATGGATTTCTCTTTTCAGGAATAGGAGCAATTTCTTGAACAATTTTATCTCTTTTGTGACTTTTCTAGTTAATAATAGTAAGAGAAAAATCATGAATATAGTTCAACATGAAATTGCCTGTTGACTGAAAGAAATAAATTGAAAAACCGACTTTAAAATGAGTTATTTTGCTGTGAAAGACAGCTCTTTTGAATCTTTTTGTTCACTTCCAAGAGAAGCGGGGAAATGGGAAAAAAGAATAAACATCCGATGAAAGGCAGTTAACAAAGAAAAGACCCTGCGCATGCGCACAGGGGGAAAAAATTAAGCAACTTCAGAAGTGTCAAAAAGTGAAAGGGTTTTCTTTCATACCTGTTGCTTCAAATCTTCGAATGAAAGGTAATAGAGGTTTCGCAACTCCAACAGATGGAGTGAACAGGGAATGCAACTGGTTCCGGTTCTGCCACACTTTCCTAGAAAGAGCTTGTATGAACCGGTCGGTTCCTTGCATCGCCATCTATGGATCAAAAAAGAAAGCGCAATTTTATTGATTGTATTGAATTTATTGGATTGCTTCATAAAGCTCTCAATTTCTTAGAAAGAAAGATATACAGAAAGATTATTGCACCTATATTAATTTTTATAGGTTACCATTTTCACAAATTGCAAGTGCTATCATAAGCCTATCACGCAAAAATGAAATGTGCGTGCTTAAAGAAAATGAAGAATAATTTCGCAATTTTATATAATTCTGAGTTCTTCAATAATTTGTGTCAAAATTTATATAATTTTTTCGACATTCAGAAATACATACATCATGTTGACCATCCAATAAATTTAGATGAATTTCTTAATTTTGGGTACTCTAAATATACAAAAGTGACATGAATGGAACAAATTCATAAACATTTTTTATTACATTTTCAAAATAATTTTTAGAAAATTTACCTATGATTAACATAATTCAATATTATTCAAAGAAATTACATGAAAATATTTATCTTGAAAACAAATAGTTAAGACAGATGCTTAAAAAAGGGAAACAAAATAATGGTATTGAGTGTTTTCTTACAGGCACTTAGAAAAATGGTTCGATGCATTCATTTTGAAATAATACAAAATGAATGCAAAATAATCCTTTAGACTATAATATAATTTTTCATAGCATTATTTCATTTCCAATTTTCTAAAAAAGTTTTGCTTAAAATGTGATTTTCAAATCAGCATATAATAAATTCTACCTAAGATGAGAATTCCAGTTGAATATTTTTTTTTTATGAAAACTGAAGAGAATTTCGTAAGGTCAAATAATAAAATATATATTTATAAATTTATTTCAATAACCACCTGTAGACAGGGAATATGAATTCAAAAGTGGTATTATGACTAGCGTGCAACGGTTGGGAGGGGGGGGGATAGATTCTCCTAGCATATGTTTTTAAAGAGGGGATGGAATGGAAATATTTTTACACTTAGACCCCCTTTTAAAGTTAAATATGATGTTGCAAGAAAATGTTATTCGGGCAATCTTTATTGTTGCTATATCATTATTGGCACTTACTAGATAAAAAAAAATCTATACTGTTAATCTAAATTAAAAAAATTATGTATAATATTTAATAAAAAGACATATACTCGTTACATAACAGGAATTGGTGATAAAACAAGCTTATCGAAGAGTTCAAATAAATTTTTAATATCTAGATTCATGTTTGTTCTTTAGTATTGTCCTCAATAATATATACTTCACATATGATACAAGACATTAGAAATGCATTATTTGATTTATTTTAAAATCTTTTATTACGTCTTGTTGAAGGAAAAACATTTAAAATTAAGTGCGTCGCTATTTGCTTTTATAACCAATCATGAATTACTATGAAAAAAACTTCCAAAGAACTGAGATATTTCTCATTTTCATTATAAACTTAGTTTCTAATTAATTCGTTTTTTATTCCTTAATTCAGTTATTTGGTAAAACTTCATTAATTTCAAATATTACAAGGTTATTAAAATGAACTTGAAGAAAGCATGGTAATGAGAAATTATGCATAAACAACATCTAAAATACTAATACTTAAGCACTTAATTCTAACGAACATCATAATAACACAATTAGCAGCCAAATTACTTAGGTACATACGAAAATGTAGAGTGAATTAAGATTTAATGGATTCACAAAATGGAATATTTACTTTTCTGAAGTACACAGAAGATATGTTGGGAAGAATCAAGTCTATTTTGTGGTTATTTTCAAAATTATATTACCTATGAAAGTTTTTCCATTATTTTGAATAAGACGATTTCCGAGAATCTGAAGCTGTTTCCTTCACTTTGTATTAATCCTATTAGGACGAGGAGGTTAGGGCAGTTTCGTTAACGGCGAGGACAACTATTCCGCTGTTAAAAGAGCTAGAATTCTGCTTATAAGTAAGTGCATTTACAGGAATTTTCCAAAAATGACCCATTTTAAGAGCACGTATTCTAGAAATTGTTAAATGAATGTCACATTAATAAGTTCGCTCATGACGTACTTACTGAGAATGTTCTTAATGAGTCAGACGAAAACTCATCTATCAAAGTAAAATTAATTGTAGGCATCTTCCGTGGTGTAAAGGGAACAGATTAACTTTCCTAAAAGCAGCATTCTCCTAGTACATTCTTTCTCTGATATAATCCGCTTTGTGAGCAAAATACGTTAATGGATTTACTCAACTGCTTTCTCCGAAATTCCGAGAAGCTCCAAGAGTGAGAGTAAATGCATTGAAAGGGTAATACTTTCAGTAACTTTCTAATTATTTATAATACAATAATATAATAAGTTTAGAGGCTTTTCGTCCATTAACTTATAACCCCACTGAATGCAAGCTTTGCGAATTTTTACTTTTAGATACGCCCCTCTTCGTTTAGCTCGGTGACATTCCTTCGGAGAAATTTTAAATTCAGAAGCAACTTCTGAACAAATATTTATACGTGGGGAAAATGTGGAAAGCATAATTTCTGTTGTTGCAAATCACTGGACGTCATAATGTAATCACTGAAAAGATTCGTATGGAAGATAACACATTTATTCAAAACAAATAGTCTATTCACTGTTTTTCTCTTCTATATCTAGATTTCCATTCTAAAATCTTAAATCTAATAAAAGTCTTAATTCATCTCTCTTAACATATATAATACTAGCCGCCTTTGGCGACCAGCCGGTTCGCCAGTATTACCGCTCGCTACAGTTTTCAATTAAATATTTTAAGTAACTGGTCTCTTAAAGGATTCTCAAACAAAACATTTTTAATTTTCAAATTTTGATAGTTATATCAAACTTATACTGTTTAGATCGTTTCGTTCAATTTACTATATATATTTTGCTAATTTGTTGCCATTTCCGGTAAAAATCAACTTTAATTTAAAATGTAAATGACGAAATTGCAATTAATATTAAGATATTTTTTAATAAAACCAAGCGTTTTATTTTATTTATCATCTTTATTGTTATTTATTAATTATTATTATTATTGAATATGAGTATTGCAAACAGAATCGCTCGGTATTTAAGTCTTATGTTAACTACAAAATATTTTTCATAGTTTATGTAATATCTCAAACAATAATTCAACAAAAATTTCTGAGATTCAGTATAAAATTCAGTTTTTAGTTTTGCTTTCAAAAGGATTGAAATGAAATCAATAATAATATTTTGTGCCTGCCTATAAATATATTTCAAAAATTATGCAGTCTAAATTTAATGCAGTAAGGTATCATATTCTGATAAATATTCTGGACACACCAAATTTTAAATAAATGAATGAATGTTTCTATTTTCCACGATGAACTAAAACTTATTTATGAAGTTTTAAATGTTAAAAATTTAGAAAAACTCACCATTTTCATAATCTTAGGCCAATTAATCTTGAGAAACCTGCGCGCTGATTGGCGTATTTTCTTTGAAGCGATCGATGGAAAATCTAAAATTCTCTTTTTTTTATTGAATACTGATATTCAAATTTTCATAAATCAGTTAGTTTAAGTGATTGGAAATTAACTGTTAAAAGTCAGTGATTTAGTTGATTGGAAATTAACTCTATGACAACCATAAAATCTGTGCTTTCTCTTGTGGTGTATGCATTCTCCTTAATATCCGCTCGAATAAAACGTCACAAACAAAAGTACTACATAGAACAAACACATCAAAAGTAAACATAACATTTCAATAGTTGCCAAAAACAAAAGAGAGAAAAATGCAATTAATAAGCAGACGATATTTAGAAATGTACAGATATTTAGACTGGAAAATGAAATTATCTGAAATTAAAAACACGCACAGACGATATTTACAAAAGTAAAAATATTCAAACCTGAAAAGGAAAATATGAGTTATTCCATCAATAAATGCCATAAGTTTGTTTATATCTTCATTACTTTATGAGTCATTAAACATCAAAATGAGTCCGGGACTAAATAAACACCCTGTATAGAGAGTGTAAAAGATCATAAAATAATTTTTCTTGAATTTATTTTTTAGAAAAAATAATATTTCATATTTGTTTCATTTCCTACAGACACGTGACGAAAATTATATTTTTGCAGATTTCATTTCCAAAAAGATTTAATTTATTTTTAATTGGAGCTTAAATCAATGCGATGGCAACACTTTGAGAAAAGCTAATTTTTTCCCATGAATGCGAAACGTGCTTAATTTTAATTTTTATTTTTTACGATAAAAATTATTCAAAAACATAGTTAAAGTATTTATTTAAAAATTCATTAAAAATAGAAATTTAATTTTAAGATTAAAACATTAGTATAATTTAAAAGATAAATTATTGATCTTTATCTTCATGTAAAAATCTTTTTTGTGCGGTAATATTTTCGGAAGTTATAGCAGAAACACATTAACATTTCGCTTAATTTTTAAATAGATAAAATTCTAGTTAAAAATTCAAAAAAATAACCCCCAGGTGCACATTCCCGGCCTCCAAGGTATACACGTGCCAAATTTGGTAGCTGTAGGTTGAATAGTCTGGCCTGTAGAGCGCCAACACACACACACACACACACACACACACATTGAGCTTTATTATAAGTATAGATTATTGAAAGACGGATTTTAAGCAGTGTTATGAAGTTTAGTACTGCTATTTAAACGATCATTTTTCAATTAATGCAATTCTTAATTTTGAATTAATTTATAACACCTTATTTATACATAATTTCCCAAAGATTCCAATTGCTTCAAAATTAATTATTTTATCCATGTTAATGTTTACTATTTTATACATAAAATCTATATTGTTGAATTGCTTCTTATTTCATGTCATAAAGAAAAAGAGTTTTTTTAATAATAATTTTTTTTTTCGGCCAGCGAATTTAGTCACAAAAATAATAATTTCTTTCCAAACAAATAATAGTAACAGGATAAAGAAGTATATTTTTAACTTTACAATTTGTATTGTAAATTAAAATAACTTTGATATGAAAACAACAACAACAAAAAATATTCAGCAAATTATTATTCATTGCAAAAATATATCACTATTGTACCTGACTCATTAAACACCGTAGAAATAATTATAGAATTTTTTTTCTTTCATTTCCTAAATATTTGCAATAAAATGTAAGTGGAATTTCAAAATTTATCACTTCTCCAATTTGTTTATTTGCTTGAAATGTTTTATAAAATACTTCACATTCATTGGCATAATAATTTCTCGGAAAGTATATTATTCAGATAATTATAACACACTGTAGAAAAAATATGAAAAATTGATATTTAATTTTTAGAATAACTTTTTAATATTTAGATTCTTTTCTGATTAAATTCATTTAAAAGATTTTTTAGTTATTTGTTTAAAAGAAAACAATTTTAAATTTTTAAATAAAAATTAAATGGAATGAGGATATATTTTCAAATTCAATAAATTACTAAGAATATAAAAATTAAATCATTATTCTACCAAAATTAAATTAATGCATCTTTTTTAAAAATACATGAATGTGAACTTTAAAATTGGTTTGTTGAAAGGATTTAACGGCTGTTATGAAAGATAATGCAATTTTAAGCAAAGGATAAAGTAACTCTACTTCTGCATTTTCACACTTTACAAGAATGAAAATATTTAATTCCCGATGATGGACCTAACACATGCCAAAACCATATACAAGTCACATTTTCAATAGAATATAGTTTCGAAAGCACGATTTCACGAAACCAAAGTCAATGAATATTTCATTGTTCTGGCATATAAAAGTTAAACATGAAGAATATCATTATTTTTTTCTGAAAAAGGAAATCTATGCCACGATCTTTTATAGATTTGATTTTATTAGATAAAAGATTCAGTAAAAGAAATGTCATTATTTTTTCCAGAAATATTATCAGTTTTATTTCAAACTTTAATTAATGTTATATCTGTGATTAAATTATTATTTATTATAAAGATACGAAAATAGCACAGAATTGAATAAATTTTTATATATATTTTAACTT
Organism: Argiope aurantia; assembly: GCA_026543865.1. Lineage (NCBI taxonomy): Eukaryota > Metazoa > Arthropoda > Arachnida > Araneae > Araneidae > Argiope > Argiope aurantia. The sequence goes on from JAPMOR010082017.1 coordinate 76,312, forward strand.
TTTGAAAACCCCACTGTCTTTGATTTGTGTTAGAGATTTTTATAAGCAAACAAATATTAGAAGGGTTCAAATAGAAGAAGACAAATAGAAGAAGGTTAGAATATCATTTTCTAAAATTTTAATGAGCAAAACAAATAGAAGATTTCAATAGAACTATAACTATAAAAATCATAAGTAAAAAAGATAAAAATTAAAATTATATATATAAAGTAAATTTACTTGATCATCATCGCGCGATGTGTCACCATCTTCATCTTCATGAATCATGTAGGTTGGGCCTGGCTTTTTTGTATCATATCGCTTATCATTCGAAGATATAGGCTTGTTCTTATTAAGAGGTAGAATTGCATAGAGCTGATCTTCTAAATAATCGTTTTCAATTACATCTGAAAAAAATATTTATCACACATTTTTATAATTTTTTTGACAAAAATGTAAAATAATAATGCTAAGAAGGGTGTTAAAAATGTGATTAAAATGTTTATCTTAAATTTGTTTGAAGCCTAAGAAATAAAAAAAAAAGTTTATTATTATTATTATTATTATTACGGTAAAAAATTATGTACTGTTTCAAGTAACTACACTTTCAAGTACCTAAATTCGGTTTTGATAGAAAATGATACTTTTTTTTATTGTTTTTTCTAAAATCCTATTAAAAAATTTAAAAATGTTTTTATTTTGCTTTCATGATTTTAAAATAGTAATTTAGAGTATAATTTAAAAGTAGAAAATAAGATTATAAATGAAAGAAACTTCAAGAAAGATATTTACCTCAATTTAATAATAAAATTTTAAATGCTTACTTTTTATTTTATAGTATTTTATTTTAGGTATCGGATATTATTTTGGAATGATTATACAATTAAAAAATTAATGAAATCATTACATACGAAATTTTAAATGAAAGTAAACATTGTTAATATTTCCTATAAATCAGCTGGCCCCAAAATTAGCTAGTGGCCGATAAATGCAAAAACGGTTCTTATCTAGTTTCCATTTGCTCTTTACAAGCTAGAAAAGTACTTAAACTAAAATATATTAAGCATTTTACAATTAATTGATGAAGTTACAATCAGAAGCATCGAGAACTGCATTCATTTAAACTTTTATTCCACAAAAATATAATTTAATTCTTGGATTAAAGGTTATTTAAATTTTTTAAATCATTTCCCCTGGTTTATTTTAAATTCTATAATATATGCGTATTATTGTCTTATATGTGTTCTATAATATATGCGTATTACTGTCTTAAAGAACAGAAATTTTTAAAAGTATAATACTAATTAAAATTTCAAAAAGTTTTTTCTTGTAATGCATTCATTGGAACTACATGCAAGATTAAAACAAAGGAAAAAAATCTAAAATTTAAATATCTTATGCAAAATTAATCATGAAATTAAATACTGATATAGACCGATAATAAAAATTAAATCCTTCTATAACGGTTTTTTTTTTTTTTTTTTTTTTTTTTTTACATTCAAAATGTAACTTATAAAAGTTTGAAAAATTATTCACCTTTTTTATAGTGAAATGTGAAACAAATTAAAGTTAAACTTCTTATAAATAAAGTTTATGAATAGTTTGAAAATAAATATCAAATTATTCTATATCGGTTTTCACGTTCAAAATTTAATTCACAAAAATTGAAAATTTAAATTTTGTATAGTGAAATAGGAATATGTGAAATAAATTAAAATTAAACTTGCTAAACATAAAGTTTATAAATAGACCGATAATAAATATGAAATCATTCTATATCAATTTCCACATTTAAAATTTAACTCACAAAAATTTGAAAAATTATTTAAATTTTGGGCAGTGAAATGTAAATATGAGAAATAAATTAAAGTTGAACTTTTCATAAATAAAATTTACGTGCTCAGAAATGAAAATATTAAATCACACATACACGTACCACTCAGCTCGTCATTTTCGGGCTGGGTGGAACTTAAAATATTCGTTCTACCAGGACTTGCATTTCCTTTAGCAAACCGAGTCAAATCATCGTCCATTAATTTAGTTCGATGCTTAGCGTTCCATTGGAAATTCGAATCATCATCATCATTTAAGGGAGCCTTCCCAAATGTTGGGGCCGCTTCTTGAAATCTCATCAAATCATTTTCTGATGCTTGTTCTTGAAATTTTAGCAAATCGTTATCCGGCGTTTCTTCTCGAAATTTCAATAGATGATCATTATCCGGTGTTTCTTCTCGAAATTTCAATAGATCGTTATCGGTGTCATCAAAAGCGGATTCATTCAAGGTAATTACATTCTTTTGACTACTCCCCTTGTTGATGTTTTTATCTCTTTCCTCGTGAAATGGACTATCTTCATGGTAAGTCAATTTAATTCTCTTCTTGTCGTACGGTTCAATTAGCTCATCAACCATCCCATCATCTTCATCATCAGCCGGCAACCATTCGATTCCACCCTCGGTGAATGCAGGGAGCTGTGTCAAATCAGACGATAATTCAGTCTTGATCAAAGGAGTCTATAAATGAAAATCATGAAATTGTTAGTAATGTCAACAGTTAAATAGAGTATTAATTTAAAGTAAGTAAATATAGAGGTTCATTTAATCATTTCGCTGAATATTGTCCATCTGCAAATGATTTTGTTGTTTCCGTTTATGTTTTCAAATGTTAAATTTTATTCGATTTAAATTCCATACAGTACAAATAAATAAAGCTAAGTGAAATAAAATATTGTTACTATCATAGGAAGGAAGAGCATTCAACCAAGCAATCACAAATATTTCCATTTTTCTAAGAATATCATTGAAATCGTAGTTGGATGCATGAATTTCCTCTCGTGATCACATACAGAGAGTCAAAATGACTGCGTTGTTATTTTTCTTTTATGTGTTTTGAAAACAGCATTGGAATTTATTTGGGATACACATTCCATTCTGGAAAACATGTAGTTACCAAAAATATTAATATTAAAAATGTTAAAATATTAAATATCGGAAAGATGTTATAAGAAAAACCTAAAAAATCTTCTAAGGAGTATTTACTTCGTTTAGATATTATGGAATTACACTAATGTTAAGAACTGTTAGAATTTAACAAACAAAAAGGAAGAATACAATATTTTAAAATATTATTTTAAGAATATTTCTTTATTCTTTTTGAATTATTGAGATTAAAAGCAGTTTCGCAGACGTGGAGCACTTAATTCAATAAATAATAACAAAAACTTTGAAGAAGAATAACTCGGTTATACGCATGTCTTCATACATAGACTTTTGCCAGCATACTGCTGGAAGGGCATCTTGAAGGTAGCGAGGAGAAGATTGTATTCGAAGACAAAATACCTCGTGCTAATCAGAGCTAATGAACAACGTGGAGTCATTTTGGTCCCCGTCTTCAGATAAAGATAAAGATATTACATTTCTGTATTTGCCAATATTAAAGGTTTTTGTGAACCGGGAGATATTAAGATATAATATAGAAACTTCCATCAATTTCCTTACACTCTAAAAAATATTTTACACTTTCATGTTTTCCCTCAAAAATATGTATATTAACTTGCAGTCGAAATTTCGAAAGTCATCGTGTTAAAATCTATTTAGGTAATAATTTCTCAGCTGGGAAAGTAACGCTCTTTCGGGGTCAAGCCAATATTTGTTTTATTGAATCAGGAATAACAAATAGTTTATTTTTATATATTATTATAGTTTTTTATGAAGTTGCATTATATTACAAATATTGTCTGGAAGTGTCAATGAGTGTACTTCCATCAATTGCGGCGGAATTATTTATTGCTATTCAGAGGTTGTTATTATTTTTTTCAATTTTAAATTTGGTAGTGCTTTTTTCTTTCGGTAGATTCCCATTTGTTTCAATTCGGTTTAAGGATTAGCTTTAATTTTAATGTCGCCAACATTATGCAGCTACAGGTTCGCAAGCATCGGAATTTATTTAAGGTTTTCTTTTATGCTAGATTGTATCAAAGGTTAATAAAAATGTATTATGCCGATTCAAAACACTCTCATTTCAGTTTGAAGTTATTGATAATTTCTTCCTTCAATTACATTTTTATTTTGTATTCGGCAATACATTTGCATTTAAACCTGAATTTCAGAGTACATTTGGAATCAGATTTTTTTTTTGAGTTCAATTAAATTTCTTTTGAGTAATAATGCGATAATACTTTTAATATCTCAAGCACTTTTTGTATATATTTATTCATTTTATTGTTCGTTTAATCACGCTTATTTTAAGTCTCAGCTTGTATTGACTTGAATTGTAATTAATTAAGAATTAAATGAAATGCTTACTTTTATAGTGCAAAATAAGTTTATTAGTGTCTATAGCACGAAACTGAAATGTTACACCATTTCAAATATAAAAATTCATATTTTTAGTATGATATTAATCAGGATGCCGCACAGTTTTTTTTTTTATTTATCACATACATACAAAGAGTATGTAACTTTAAAACTGTAAACGTTACTGTACTGTAAACTTTAAAAAATTCGCATTCAGGATTTTATAGACAGTACACATATTTGATCTCCATACAACGGAAAAACCCATTTTTGTAATTATATCACAGGTGAACACGAAAACTAAAAAATATTTTGAGTAAGACGGATGAAATTTGGTATATGGATTTTACACCAAATTTGCAGATTTTTCTCAAAAGTTGAAAGAAATTCATCAAGGAGAAATCTATCAGCCATTGGAATAAACGTTTACATAATAATTACAAAACGAAAAAAACTAGATGGATAACATTTAGTACATGGATATATGCACCATGATATCCATGTACTAAATGCACTTCAGATATGCACCAAATTTGGAAACAAGTCCGAAATTTTGTTGAAATTCAGTCATTCTGCAATTAAACGTGCATATAAATGAAAAATAATATAATAAACGTGCATATAAATGAAAAATAATATAATAAACGGGCATATAAATGAAAAATAATATAATAAACGGGCATATAAATGAAAAATAATATAATAAACGGGTATATAAATGAAAAATAATATAATAAACGGGCATATAAATGAACTCAAAAAAGGTTAAGACTTAATGCAAATTGGCATGTGATTTAATGGTGTTGTAAATCTACGGCAGACTTTGGTTTCTATTGGTCGTAACAATGGTATACATATTCGATTTTTTTTGTACTCGTGCATGAACTCTATCATTTCTATAAATTATCAATGACTACGTGCTAAAAGGATCTTTCGGGGCCATGATTATCAGTTAATTTATTAACATACACAGGGGTTCGTTCTGGGTTTCAGTCGAATTAATCCATGCTTTTTTAGCTTTTCAGATTCCTTCAATATTATGACTGTGAAGAGCGTGAGTATAAGAGACTCTGAGATCTCCTAGCAGGTGTTTCTACATTAAAGTATTTAAAAGTTATGATAGTTTATGTTTGTCTGATATTAATAAAACTTTGGAAAGTGATGATGATAAGATGATAAGCAAGAACAGATTCCAAGTGCCATAGAAAATCTGATCGAAAGTCTTTTTTTTAAAAGAAAAATGTTTCAAATATTTTCATAAATTGCATTCTCTTATAATATAAAACAACTATCTTGGAATTTATAATAAAAATTTGCTTCCTTCTTAATGAAGAATAATAAAGGGTTTTTTTTGAGTACGTAAAGAACAATTAAAGACAGGCTTTTTGAATTTTGAAAGTTGAATGTTTAAGCTTCCTTTTTCATAAATATTTCTATCAAATAATTACTAAGATATCAATTTTCTTATATTTCAATGTTTTCATATAAAGAAGAAAACCTACTAAAAAATATTGTTTCTTAAGATTTGAATGGAAAATGAAAGAAATAAATGTAAATGGAAGGAAGGGGATCAGTTCAATTTTAGTTTTCTTATTAAAAGTCCTATTTGTGTTTTAAATAGAACATATTAGTATAAAAATATATTCTTTTTGACAAACAGCGACTAACTAAAACGCACCTGATTCTTTGGGTTTAAAATGACACCGGACATGTTCTACTGTTCCAAAAATGGATACATGTGTTGTAGGTTTAACGACACAAAAATACCACTTTATTTACAATACTATGAAGCATACAAGTGTGAAAATGAAACTCGGAGTTTTCATGGCATTCACTGCCTTGATAAAGGTTTGCAATTTTATTCGGCCTTGATTAGAACTCAATTTAGGAAATGGGATAAAACCTTTTTTAGAGGATATTTTTAGAGGATTTTCGGAGAAATTTCTCATCCTGATTTTGAAAAATATTTTAAAGTAATTTTGCAAGATTATTTTTCATTTTTCTCATCGAGATTCAAATCGATGTTAATGTTACTTGAAATATTTTTTTCTTCAATTTCCATTATTAATAACAAGTATAGAGATCTGCCTTTTTTTTCAATTTTATTTTTATTAATATTATTATTATTATTACTGGCAAGATTTAACTTCAAAAGGAAGTAACGATGACATTTTTTCATATTTTGGGCATATCTAAACAGTATTGGTTTTTCAAGTAATAAGATTAAATGTGCAAAATTATTGTATTGTTTTATGTTTGAAATTTTGCCTTTTTATTAAAGTGTATTGAATTAATTTTTTTATTAAAACTATAAACAAGATTCTCAAGATTTTGAAAAAAAATGAAAATATTCTGTATTACGTAACAAATTATGATACAAAATGATTGCTGATTCGAAATGATTTTCAAAAAATTCTGATACGAAATGTAATGATTTTAACGATTATTATTATTTATTTTATGAGCCTGTTAAGATCGAGTAAGTCATTCCGTTAGTTTAAATTTTACTATATCTCGTTTCATATTAATACTCAAAATTTGGATGAAATAACATATGTACAATTTAATACTCATCTCATTGAAAATTCGGTAATTATATATCTTAATGAAGGAAACAGATGTAAGGCTTCTAAAATAGTACAAATTACATGTCTATAAAAATTTCAATTCTAATAATGCGCTACTGCACTGCATATAAGACGTAATTCAAAATTTTCGTTTTTTTTATTAACGAAGTTTCTGGTCGTAAAAATGACCTGTATAGTATAAAGTGATGAAATTAAACGATTAACTTAAAAATAAATTCATTGTTATTAAATTAAAATCAAATAAAATATTATCCAAATAAATATAAATGTTAAATTGACCTTTGATTATTTTATGGTTTAGCCTTTTATAATGGGATGCGCTAAACAATTTATATATTTTTTTAATTTTCAAATTAATTATAAAAATAATGATTTTTCTTTAAAAACCTATTTGCAATATCTTTTTAAATATAAATTATTTATGATTCATATGAAATATAAATAACGATGTTTGAATTCGTACTATACATATTATATTGCATTGCATTTATCTTGCAATCCAAAATAATTTTGAAAAAATTGCATTCTATCAGGTTTGCTGAATACATTTTTCATTAATCTCTGTTGTCTCATTTCATCTGATACTTTACAATTGATTAAATTTACTGAACGTTACAGGTTCTCTAATAACATACAAATGTTTTTCTTATGTAATAAGAGTAGGCAAGATTCTGAAGGAAAAAAAAAGCAGATTAATTTTGTCGTTCCGAATGCAATTAAAAAATAAGAGACTGACTTCGAACTTTGTATCTCCGTTTACATGTAGAATGTAAAATAATTGAATCAAGGTGCTTAACTTAAGCATTTCATGTATACCAGCCAAAACTTTCATGTACTATGTAATTTTAGATTTCCTGACTTTCTGGAATAATTTGTTATTTCTCACTATCTTCTTGATTCAATTTATTCCTTGTGTAGTTAAAAAACGAAATGTAATAGCACATTTTTAATTAAAAAAGTATAATGTTTAATTTTGCTCATAAAATAGCTGTAATTACTGATTGAATGAAATTGCAAATAAATAGTAAAAAAAAAGATATCTTAAATGATAAAGTAAGAGAGCCTTTTTAAGAATTCATAGAAAATAAGAATTATCTCTGCAATCTCTTTATGTCTTAAACAAAAGATAATATTATTTGATTAGCAAGACGATTTTGTTACATGGAAATACTGTAAAAGCATTTTAAGATTCCAGGTAAAACCAAATGCATGGTTAAATTTCGCTTAAAAGTATAAAAATAACAACAAATCTCGAATAAGAGACAGTTTCATAATCAATTTTCCTTGAGGTTTTATATATATATATATATATATATATATATATATATATCGTCATAATAATGACATTAATTATCTTTTTTTATGATGTTATCATCTATTTCCTTCTAAAATTTTCACAATTTTTTTGGCTTGTTATAAATTACAATAAAATCTTTTATTGATGCTTTACAAATCCTTAAAAATTTTTACTAATATTTAATAGAATGTTTTTCTCCCATTTTTGAAATATAAGAGCTGACAATTTTGTTTATTTTTTAGGAAACAAATCATATTGTTAAATTTGCCCAAGTAAAATGCGTGATCTTTTTAACGTTGAAATCAAAGCATTTGAGATATAATAAATGGAAATTACAATTTCGTGTTAAATGAGCTATATTTGATTGCAAATACGATAACATTTCATTTCACTCCTTTAGAGACGCTCGCTCACACAGTAACCAGTAAAAATGCTGATTCAGTGTCTATCACAATTTGACGTAGAAATGTATTTTTTGAAGAAACAATAAATATCAAATTAGGGATGAGATATTTACTCGAAATTCAACATAACCAAAATAAATTAAACATAACCAAGAGTGCTGGAAATAAATATATCTTGATACACATAATAAAGAATCATTTATTTAATAATTGTTCCAAACTATTGTGTCTAGTTACTTTTACTTGATTGAGCACGTTATTAGAATTAATAAAATAATAATATATAATTTAAAAGATTAATTGTACACAATTTTACTGATAGTTTATAATTCGTTTTAATATATTTCATTTTTTTAACTTTACTGACAGAAAAATCTCCTAAAATTATTAGAAACTATTTAAAACTAGCTTTATTTAATTATCTAAGAAAATTGTTTAGTTATTTAATTTAAAAATTTCAAAAAGTAATTTTATTATTTAAAATTTAAATATTTAAATATTTTATATTTAATTAACTCAAACATTTCCACTTGTTATAATAAAAGTTTCATATTTAAATATGCTTACCTTATAATTTTGCAGCATCTAAAATTTATCACATACTCGATTTCATATTTTTAAATTATAGATAAAATGATGATATACACTGAGGCTCAAAAAATAAAATAAAAACAATGGTAATAACTCATAGAGAAAAAGAGTGCACTAAAACCAGATTTTTCATTGAATAGGATCCAAATATATTTTGGAATTATATACTCGTCTTTAAATCTGAAATAAGCTACCCGATAGCATTAAGAGCACGTCGTAGAGAAAAGACCATTGATTGGAGTATATAGAACAAAGGCTGATATATATAGAACAAAGGCTTATATGGCTCTGTGAGAGACTCCGATTCACAAACGGGTATATGGCTCAGATCAGGAGAGATCAATAAATATGACTCAATGCACTCATACTTTTTTTAGGGGTTGTAGTATGAATTCTTTTGAAATTCTACTGCACTCAGATGTATATATCCTAGAAAGAGTAAATCTCAAATAATGCCATGTGTAGGTCGTAACAGAGATTCTAAGAGCATGTTACCGAAAGCTAACAGTTTAGGACGAAATCCCTGTTCGAAAAATGACAGTGTTTGACTGTTACAAAGCGCAGTGAGCAGCAACTTTTTTCATAAATTGATTTTACAGCTCTTCCACAAAAATTGTCAACTTTTAATTACAGAACACAAATATATAAAAATGATCATGGTACTAAAAATTCAACATACATAGATTTTTTATAATATATATATATAGATATATATATATATATATATACTTCAAAATATAACACTTTCAAATATAATACTTTTTTGCCTAGTTACTTAAGCAATTTAAAACATACTTCTGAAGAAATGGAAAAATTATTATAAACTGTAGAATTTAAATAAATCATAAATTGAAAAAGTCACCCTCCAATTCCTAACTACTGGTTCATTATCGCCACTTTTTATCTCACGCGAAACCTCTCATGACCCTTTGATAAAACTTCATATTTTATCTAAAACATACATTCACTTCAATTTCGAAAGAAATCTTAAAATTGTGCAGAAAAAATGTATCGACACAGTCTATCAGCCACAACCTCAATACTAATTTCGCATATATATATATATATATATATAATTTGAAAGGAAATAGCGTATTGTTGCTTCATTAATGGTCGCTTGCCGCTTTCCATATTCCAAGAGTAAAAGCAAATTAGCATCTTGATATGCTAGCATCAGTAACCAGACGAATGATCCAGCATCAGTAACCAGACGAATTTCGCCAATAAATTTGACCTCTTTACGTGCATAACTAATTGATTAGTGATGTAAATATCAAAATAATACTTTTATATGAAGTAATTTTTTTCAGTAATGTTTGATCATATTATTAAGTTAAATTTATTAATATCGAAGGCAAACAGCTGGTTTCCAAAATTTGATAATAAATTATTACACATTTATGATTAGATATTTTATTTCATGGACATTTTTAAATATAAATATTCAACAAATACGATCATTTATAACATATTCATTTTAAGTAAAGCAAATTAAAGATGGTTAAAATAAGTACATTATCAAAAGTATTTAACATTTTATACACAAATTTATGGAATTTTCAAAAATAAAAGAATTTTTAGCATTGTCAGTATCATTAATTTTTTCACTATTTTATTCAATGTTCATGTTATATTCTTTGCATATGCTTTTCAAATATATTTGGATAATTTCAGATACAATTACAGCTCAAAACATTTTAAATATTAAGAAACGTTTTAAAACAATACGTTATAAAACGAGAACAAAAAATATATCAATATAAACGACGTTTTTAATAAGCCTGTTAACTTTCATTGCTATATTTTGAAAAGCCTAACGAACTATGAATTTCTCTTAAAAAAAGAGCCTCCATTCACTGTATGTGTGAAAACTTTGCTTTCATTTCGCTTTTGATGCTATAGGTTTAAAAATATCTTTTTATTTTGAAGAATTTGTGTTTCTTGTGAAAATGGAAACTTTTCTTTTGTACAAGGAGAGATGAAAACCTGCTCATTTTCATTATCTCAGTAAGATGTCTAAAATTGGCTTTCTTATCGGTTTTATTTCCCAAATGTATTACACTTTGAAATTTCATTATTCGAAAATTGTTTCCCTGAATTATAAATGAGATTGTATTATAGACTAAAATTAAAAAGTGATATTGACCTTTCATCCCATTTATAATAAGATTTTCAGTTTTCGGAATCCTTTACAATAATAATAATAATAATAATAAACCTTTGAAAATAAGAAGCTAATCCAGATTTTTCTCAGAAAAATCATATCTTCAAATCGGTGAAAGTATGAATCTATTACACAGTTCGCTGGATTCAATTATTTTATTTAGAAATACATATAATTTGTTTTGATTCATTTCGGAGAATTTCAGACCGCAACAAAATATTATTTTCCTTTAGTAACAAATATTTTTTTTTAAAAGTCACATTCAAACCTCCGCAGTCAGTTTTCTTTCTTTCTTTCCGGTTGCCTAATTCAGAATGTGAGTTTTTTATAATATGTCATCTTATTATCTGCTCATAGCTGTAGCAGCATTATCCCATTAAAATAATTGTTGGGATAAAGAAAATCTCACATTTCTTTGAAAGATATGGAAGTATCTTAAATTTTAAAATAAATTGATTATAAGAAAAATATCTATTATATATTTTATTTGTACATGTTGGCGCAAATGTTGCATCCAAAATAATCATTTTTAATAAAATTATGAAGGGAGGTATTTTCGTAAAACTTATTAAAAAATCAAAATAAAAAATGGAACATGGAAGATTTTTTTATCCTAAGAAAAGAGAAAAATGACTTTGAGTGCATATTGGTTTTGGTTTGACATGAGGTTTTATGATTCAAGAACCAATTGTAGGTCTGCTGCGCCAAACAAGTTTTTTTTTCTAGTTCCAAGTTTGAAAAAAACTGTTTCAATTAAAATGATAAAAAAATAGTCATTGCTTATCCTTTTACTACTTATTAGATTAAAATTTCTCAGAATCTCAAATTAATCTTCCAAATTGGCATATTGTTGTATTTCTCTTTTATTAAATCCTTACAAAATAAATTCAGAATCATTTTTTTTCTTTTGGCTACCCATGAGATATAATGAGATTATACTTATTATAAACTTATCGGAATCTCATATTGATCTTTTGACCTGGCAAAGTTTATTTCTCTTTCATGAAATTCTTCTAAGGCAAGAATTTTTTTTTCTTTTGGCTATCCATGAGATTATCCGTTTTAGTCTTGTTTAATTATTATTGATCAATCCAATTATCACTCATAAGATGACAGAAATAGAAAGGGAAAACTTTATGTTGTGTAATTAGAAAGTATACATTTTTAGTTAAAATATTAGAATGAAATTCTAATTATTGATTCTAATTATACTGCACCAAACAAAATTTTTTTAGTTCAAAGTTTGACAAAAACTGTTTCAATTAAAATGATGAAAAATAATAATTGGTTATCCTTTTACTAATCATTCAATTAAAATTTCTCAGAATCTCCAATTGATCTTCTAAATTGGCATATTGTTGTATTTTTCTTTTATTAAATTCTTCCAAAATAAGATCAGAATCTTTTTTCTTCTTTTAGATATCCATGAGATTGCCCTTTTCTTCTTTCTCCGTTATCATTAATCAGTCTAATTAGCATACGACAGAAATGAATAAGGCAAACATTGCGTTAGAGAACAGACATTTTTACTAAAATGTCTGCACTAATCTTAATAATTCACAGATAAATAATCTCTACCTAAAAGAATATTAAAAAATTATAGCAATTAAGCATTTGTAACAATCGTAAAATTTCGAGCAAAATGAAGTTTAAAAAATAAACGACAATTTCATTTAGTGATAATATCTTGAAGAATACTATCAAAAAAGAAAATATAGTTATCAAATTATAACTTACATCATCATCAGGATATCGTTCAGCCTTATCTTGAAATCCTTCAAATAACTTCTCAGTATCCTTTGCTGTTTTCAGGAGCTCTTGAATGAGTGTTTCTTTATCGGCCAAAGTCTGCTCTTCAGAAGCATCTTGGTTAAAGTTTCGACCAAAGTTATTAGGCCATTCATTATCAGGATACATATGAATGGGAGTTCTTTTATCCGTATCTTTACTTTCAGCACTCTCCGAGAAGATGGGAGGAGAAAATATTTCATCCGCATAAATATCGCTTGCAGGATCATCTCTATTTGGTTTAAACCTGCAAATGGAGATGAATTAAATTCCGTTTTAAATTCAGAAAAAAGTAATCTAAAATTAGTCGAATATTTAAAGGGAATGTTTTTAAAAAATATTTAAAAAAATTAAAAAGCAAAAAAAAAATCCCACTTAATATTATTATGGTTATCAAAGTAAAATAGATAACCCTAAAAAGATATTACTTTTTGGTCACATATAGGTATGTTTTTAAGTTATAAAATAAGTATTTTAAAATTGAAAAAGATTCTTTTAAAAGATTCGATGTGGTTTTCAATATCAAATATTAGCGCATGCTCTAATTTTAACTTCATTAACTGAAATCAGACTTATATAGTGATATTATTAATAAAATGCATTAAGGAATTATAATAATATTTAAGAATAAAAGATTTTTATAACTTAGCAACGAAATTATTATTCAATTTATCTTTGTTGGAGCTTTATTTAACTATAATAATATAATATAATATAATTTTTTTCTATAAAATCATGTTTTATTGCACTAATTTTAATTTTAAACTTATGGAAGAAATTATGTAAATATTTTTTTCAGAAAATATTCATATATGAACTTTTAAACACATATTTTCGCCGTTTAATAGTTATAATTCAAAAAGTCTATATGATGATTGGTATTTAAAAATGATTAATATATATTTGCATAAAGATTTTATATTATATATATATATATATATATATATATATATATATATATATATATATTGTTTTAAAATTAAAAACCCTTCTTACTTATAATTAATAGCTCTCATAATTTTCTAAATAATAATTAATATAAAAATTTTAATATAGTCTAATGGCCTTTAAATCATTTAAAAGAACAAATTATATATAAGAAATTATAATATACATATAATGTAATATGTATACAAAGTTTTAAAATAAAAATATATATAATTCTTCCTTGTGTTTAAATACAAAAAACTTTTTATAGGAGACAGGTGTGATGGTATTTCTTTTCTTAACGAATTATGCTTTATTGAATATAATAATGATGGTATAATATTTTTAAGAAAAAAACGAGCCCTCACATATTTTAGTAATTCCAAATTCTACAGGAGTGAAAATGCAAAATTTATCATGATATTAATATATTTCAAGATTTTTCTTGATAATCATTCAAATATTATGTTTTATAAATATTGCTATTTTTTAACAATGCCTTAAGAATATTTTAAATATAAATTCAGAAAATATTTTCCAAGAAAAACTTTAAAGAAACTTTATCGTTTTATTTAATTAAGAATTTTCATAATTCTTTCTCTTTATAATCTTAAAAATTCACCCATATTTCTTTTGATTTTTAGTAATAAAAAGCATATTAAAAATATTATGTTACCCTAACATTTCAAATAGAATATTTTAATAGAAAGTAAATATCCATAATCTCCGAATATTTCCAAAATTTTCAAATTATTTTTTTAATTAGAAATAATTTTATTATGAATAATTTAATCATAATTCATAATATTATTTAAAAATACGCGGAAAAATATTTATTTATATTTTCATTATTAATAACACTTTTGTAAAAAAACTAGTTTAATTGGAAATTGTTAACAGACATCTAAGCTTATTGATCCTTTTTGCAGGCTAAATAAAAGTTTGAAGGGAAAACAATTCAAATATTGCTTTTTATATTTAATCAAAAACTATTATATTTTAAGATTAAAACAGCAAAGAAATATAAAGAAATTCTGGAAATCTACTTTATATAATCATTTAGTTTTCTGAAAAATTTATTTGTGTAAAAGAAAAATGAATAAATAAATAATTAAAATGTTAAGTTAAATCTCTAGATGAATAACTTTAATAATTCTTACTTTATGAAAGCCAATTCATCTGGTTCTGGCGATTCTAATTCAGAAAGTATTTCTGGTGGCTAAAAGGGAATGGAAAAATTTATGAATACTATAATAGCAACATCATCCAATTAATTTTTATGTAAGTTTACAAGATTTTAGAAATGCTGCAAAGCAGTCTTCCGTATGTCTAGTAACAGATTATAAATTGCGTCTCCTCCTGCATTCCTTTCCTTATTAAATAGAAATTTTGAAATTTCAACTATACTAACATTTATGACTGTGCTTTAATAATGCAGAACATTTTGAATAAACATCTTCTTGTTCAAATACATACACTACTGTGGAAATCATCCTTAGAAAAAGAAATTAATATGCTTTATGATTCGTAATTCGATGATTTTCATGCAATGCCGTAGAATTATAAATCATGTGAAAGATAATTTTTATCAAAAATATAATTTAATAAAGATAATTCGTTTAGCTGTTATAGATTCAAAAATTAATTCATATAAATACATTCACTTTTCTTCAGCCAATACAAAGTAGTTTTCATTCATTTGAATATGAACAATAAATTTATGTATTTAAAAGACTGCTAATATGTCATTATTTCTTGATTGCTTGAAATTCCTCTTGATGGGAAGGCACATTGTCTATAATAGATGGATTTTCATTGAGCAATTTGATAAATTTTGATTATTTTTTATGTTTGTTTTTAATTACTTTATAAAAAGCTACAACATTTATCGATGCTACCAATAAGATCTGGTGACCCAAAACAAGAAGTAAAATATGCTATTAAGAGATACAACTCTAACGTATTATGCGTTAAGTCTATAAAACATCCAGTGTCATGAAGCTTGTGTTAAGTAAGATACGTTTTGATATTGTATTGTTGAAAGGTTCTAGAATCAAAACCCTCCATTAAAGATCTAAACGTCCGTCCTTGGTGAGCCTGTTACATGTTGAATCCAACGTAGAGGACCAAATATTATCCTTTTAGTGTGACGTAGAATTTTGCGAAGGAAATGAGAGCTCAGGGATTGTCCTGGTTATCTGCCTTTAAATCATGAGGTCAATGAGGTCATGTTTCAGTACAGTCTTCACGGGGTTTTTTTTTTTCAACAAGTATGTTAATATAACTAAATTAAACTTGATGCCATGTTGCACATATGTAATAAAAAGTAATTCATAGAAGAATATAAATTTAAGAATAATTATGTATTATTTAACAATATAGTGGAAAGAAATCGAACCGTTCAAATCTTAATGCATTGACAAAATTAATGAATCCAATTAATAAAATATGTTAATCGAGGTAGCACAACACTGAAATGTAGTTTAAAGAAAATAAAATTCAATTGAGGCATTACAATAAAGGCAGAAAAAAGGGAAGATCCTTATTGAAGTACTGCAGCACTGAATTTTATAATTTACCCAATTCTTAAACAAAAAATGTTTCAAATATCATAATTATTTGTTAAATTTCACATTTTTTTTCTTTTACACAGTTGTTCTTTTGATGCAGTTCTTTCATAAAAGACATTAATTTGTATTTTCAATTAAATTATCTATCCAATGGTATAAAACATTATTCTATACTACAAAAAATATTGCACGAGTCATGAATCCTCCAAAAAAGCTTCATCCTCTAGTATGGTCACTTAAACTATATTGTTAAATAATTAATATTATTTCTGTGAAAATATTACATTTTTAATTACCAATCGACAAGAATTTACAGTTATTTATTTATTATTATATTGAAAGTATTATAATAAATTTTCAATGATGTATTTTAATATTAAAATGAAAATATATGTGGTAATTACATGCCAATCAAACGTTAAAGGGAATTAAAAGACTTTGTCTTTAAAATTTTAAAAACTTTTATAACGAAATCTGTTGCAAATGCGCTTTCTTTAATTTTAAGCAGAAAATCAGTTTCTTAACTGATCTAAATTTGCAGACAGATCTCGATGATAATGGAAGAATGAAAGTCGCTAATCAGTTGTTTCTGTTATATGTAAGTTTTTTTTGTGTACCTAAAAAAAGAGTTTCTTGGTGAATTGCATAGCAGTACTCTTTATAAAAATAACAGATTTCGAAACATACTAATTTTATTCCAAATAAATGCACGTGTATAAATTTAGATACATTTAGACATCTTAAAAGACTATGAAGATTTAAAAAAATATGTTCAAAATAAAATCTCCTTTCGTCTTTTCCAAAAGGAAAAATCAATATTTGCTTTTTACATTGTATTTAAAGTATGTAACTACATTCGGAATAAAGTTTTGCAAAAATAATGTAAGTAATTATATTTATTTATTTTTAATTTTTGCATAATAGACTGAAAAGCATCTATGAAATCTAAATATACCAGTTAAACGCCAAATAATTTTAGAAATTAGGACAAAATTAATTTTTTTATGAAAAGAGGTATAAAGCAGAAACTTTCTAATTTAAAAATTTATTAAATTATTTGTTCAAGCTCTTGCAGATAGCTTAACGAATATGCTACCTAGTTGTTGAAGTAGAAATTAATCTGTTGTTTAATTCAATATATATTGGGGTATTACGAATAAATTACGACATTTTCAATTTTTTTTCCTCAGTGGTAAAGTATTAAACAAATATAAAATGTTTCTAAATAAACATATTGCATATTCTTTAATTCAGGAACTGCAAAAAATATTAAGAAATTTTTCTACCAAATTTGAAAATAATTTGAATTAGATTTTAATTTATGAGATTTTGTGAAATAAAATTTAATCAAAATTCAGAATTCTAGAAAATAATAATTAAAAATGTATAATAGCATTCAATTATATATTATGTAAATATAAAAATCAATGTAATTTCACAAAAAAATGAATTTTGAAATCAAATTTATAAAGAAAAAAAAACATTCGGAAATTAAGTATCTTGGATTTGAAAAAGAAAGCTTTATTTTTGCAAAAACATTGATTTCTCAACATAATTCTCTTACCTTTAAAATTTTTTTTAAAAATCTCTTAAATTTCAAAGCCTTTTTGTTTTAAAGATGAATATCTCCCATAAATTATTGCTAAGATCTAAAATAAAAATAACTTCATACGATTAGTTTAGTGCTCGAATGAATCAGAAGAATAAATAGTTTTCGGCTTCCTACCAGTTACAAACAGTAAACATCTGAATACTTAAAAATACGCAAAACATATGCAGACAACATACCTTATTTCCTTTACATTTTTAAAAGATACAATTTATTAATATCATTTGGTAGAAACTGGACTATATTGTTTTAGAAAGATTTCTAAAAATTGCAACTTACTACTTCCGGCAAAGTAAACTGCAAAACTCGGGAGCAAAGGCCTGGATCATAAGAGATTTGGTGACGACTCGAGTAAAGAATATTCTGGATGACACATTGAGAGTAATCGTGGCCCCAACGGTAACCTCCCGCAAACAAACGGGAAAGCTCGCTTTCTAAAAGTTGGATAGTCTCCGGTCCGAGAAGATGGCGAAAGAGGTCCACGTCAGTGCCGAAAGGAATTTGACAGCGTCCAAAAACATTATCTAAGGAAAGAAAAGACTTTTAAAAACACATAATTCATTATAAAAAAGCTGTTTGTATATATTTTATAAAATGAAATATGGAAAATAACCTTCTGAATATAAAATTTCTGCATAAAGGTTTAGTTGTCTATAAATAAATTGTAACAGAATCTTACTTATATTTATAATTTTGTCAGATAAATCGAAGATATCTGGTTTATGTTACTTACCATAAGCCATTCTTTTCAAATACATTATATTTATGTCACGTTATATTTACGTTATATTTTTATATAATACGTTATATACTACGCTATATTTTTATATAATATTACAATATTTGTATTTAGAAAAAAATTAATGACGTTCTTTCTTAAACATTAATAATCATCATAGATATCATAGACATTAATATTCGTCACAGACATATATGTTTATAATAAATATGTAAAGGTAGTATTCAGGAAAATTCTTCCGCTAAAAGTAAATTCAGTTCAATAGTTATAAAATTCAAATCATACTAGGGAAAATATTTGGTTGATAACAATTATGTACATGAAATGAAAAATTAAACCTTATATTATAGTTATATTGATATAAATATATTAATCATGGTCTATAATGATTAAATAGGCTTTGGAAATATTTGGTGAATTTTGCTATATAAATTAGTTTTGTTACATGAATCATACGTTTTTTGAGGAAGATTAAACTCTTGTATAGTAAACACACACACACACATAAATTAAAACTTAATTCCTAAATTATGCTTAAAGTATTTAAATATTAAATTAACTTAAATTTTACGCTTACCAAATAAGTTTGAATATATGACTTTACATTAATATCGCCAAATTTCAAAAAGAAGGATTTTTATTATATGCTGATTTGTAATAAGAAGAAATAAAATTTTATTTTTACTAAATTTGTCCAACCGATTTGTTTTTTTATTTATACTAAATTTTTCCAACCTTCTAATAAAATTACCTTTAAATAAATCATACGAAAGCAAAGTTTTCAGATCAAAGTTTGTGTAAAAGGAATCGATATTTTTAAAGTATTGATTTGCTTCTTTTGGCTGAAAGTTTCTCATAGCAGATATATTTATAATATCAGAACTGACTTCAATGAGGTATTCCCTCAGATTTATTACCATAGTTGCATTTAAATAAGAAAGTAATATTAATAAATCCTCGATTGATGATTTATCAATCGTTTATTAATAATCTTGAATTAATCAATGGTGTAGTTATTGTTTTTAAATTTCTACTTACATTCTGCTGAGCAGATTTGTTGGAGAGTTGATTGTAAAATAATCCCATGAAAATTATCGATCTAAAACAAACACATTTGTAATTTATATTTATTATTACTTTATACGATTATCAATCGATATTTTTAGATTATGTTTGTCTATAATAACTTTAAAAAAGGCGTTTGATATAAACAAAAATCTAAATCAAGCATTGTAAAAACCAAAATTTTCATATAAAGCAATAAATTAATCTACTCTTAATCTTTGGAAATTATGTGTGTTTTATTCACCGTTTCATTTTTTGAATTAAAATATTTTTTATTGTTTGCTTAAGCTGGTCTTTTTTTTTTTTTTTAAATACTAAATCTCACTTTTTTTCTTCAACTCATTATTTTTGTGGCTGCTTTTTTTAAATCTTCAGTTTCACTTGAAAAAATTTTTGCTGCAGTTTTCAAGGATTATTTTGTGAATTTGCTCGAAAAAAAAAGAAAACAATTCAGTGAATATCATATAAAAGAAAGAATTCTAATATAAAAAATAGAAACACCAGTAAGAATAAGATTCGATTTTCTTAAAATAAAACTGTTTTTGATTTTCATATTAATATTCATATTTATTTGCATAAATTATGCTTTTTCTAAAAAAAAGAGAGATAATTTGAAACTGAATTTAAAATTTATTAGCTGACGTGAAAGAGTGTTATCCAGGATTAAAAGCTATAAAAATTCTTGTGTCTTTTATTTTTAACCCGGCTCCCATTCAATTCCCAGTCAAAATTAAATTTCCGTTAACCAAAATTATTATAAATAATCAGAAATAAAATGATTATATACAAAAAATAATCCACAATACATTTCACAGAAAAATAAATTAATACTTTAATGTCGAATATAAGTATTGAAAAAATATTTTGCTTAGTGTTTAATTGAAAGTAATAAATATAAAATACAGCTCTAAAAGAGCTTTTAACTCGACAACCAGACATTATACCATTCAAATATTTTTCAGCCGCTTAATGAACCACGTTTTTTTTTTCAGAATAGCATGGTTTAGTATAATTCGATTATATTAAATCATCCTAGTTAAATATTTAATTTTAATTTAAATCGATGTTTTAGTGATGTAAATTTCTTTCCAATGCCTAAATTTAAGGAATTATTTTTGAATTTTTAGTTTACGCATTGTTTAAGAGATCACTGAGTCAATTTACTTACTGACTGAATTGAATTTTAAGAAAAAAATGATCATAGATAGAATTAATAGCTAACAATTTAAAGAGCTATCAATTTAATATTCTGAGCGATTCAAATAACGCAGAATTATTCAAAAGTGCAACAATTGCAATCCAGATCTAAAATTTGATATACATTACTTTCATCAGCATGAACTTCGACTTCAAACGAAAAATCTTCCTCTCTATAAGATGGAAAGCAAAGATAGATACTCTGAATCTAAGTTACTATATGGCAGCATAAATTATTAATGTCAGAAAAAGTCAAAATTAGGGCGTGAAAATCTCTTTTCAACCCCTAAGATATTGCAGTCATTGAAAAACTTTAATTACAAAAGTTCTTCGTCTAAATGAGGCGCTAATTTGGCGATTGAATTTATTTTTATATTTCCAATATTAAGAATGTTATAGTGAAATGAAAATTTCAACCCCCACCATCACCATCATTTCTTTTCCTTTTGAGCTAAATAGTCCTTTTACGAACTCGTCCGAGATTTTTAAACTTCTAATGACATATTCAAAGCCAGATAAAATCCAAATAAATTAATGGCATTACTGTTCACTTAAATAAATTTCTACTCTCTCTTAAAGAAAGTGATCAGAGGAAAGTATTGTAATCATCAGAATATTTGAACTCGTACTTTTGAGTAATCTTCATCCTTCAGACTATCTGGAATCAAGAAAACATATTTTTAAAATTATGTCTGTTTGTGAAAATGATTTGTTATATGATCGTAACTGTAACTTTGCAGATTTCTATCAAATTTTGAAAAAACTCTATTTAGTGGAAGTCACTGAATCAAAATATTCGAGCAAAAATGAGCACAATAACTACAAAACACAAAGAGTTAGATATAATTAGGTACACAGATGTGGAATTTATGGTGTAGATCAATATAAAATTTAAAATTAAATCTATCAAGGTGTTGATCATTTATCGATCCATACACTCTCATGCAAGTATATCCGGTAAGTCAAAAATTCAAGGACAAAAAAAATGAGATTTGATATGTGATCATGTGACTATTATTGTAGTTCTATATCAAACTTTGATTTCAATCGATCAGAAAAAGCTTCCAATTTGCATATTCGATTTTCAAGTGCTTGCGTACTAACCGTATGTCAGCAATTAATCGCCAAAGATCGCATGCTAGACTGCAGAACCGATAGCCAAAGATCAATATTTTGTTATTATTATTCTTCAATTATATGCAGTTAACACACAAATACTGATTTCTTTATTATATGGTCATAGTGCAGGAATTTTTTTCCCTTTATAGTATGCATTTAATAAATTTGAATTCATTGAACATCCCGTTATTTATCAAACAATTAACCAGCCGTTTGTTGTCCAGCTAGTTTACTGTGAATATTGCTTGTGTTTAATTTTAACTAACCCTTAACACTTGGAAAAGTTATTCGAAGCATAATTATTCGCTTAAGGACTTGTTTATTGAGCAGAAAAAATAATATATATAATTACTTTAATTTAAATTTGTCTTGGAAAATTAATCTGCATCTTCTTAATCTGTAGATACTTTTAACAGTCGAAAATAAATAAATAAATAAATTGCAAAATAATGTAACGTCTTGAATGATGTCTGAAGGGAGAGATTCGAGTGCAAAGGGTTAAATCTATATTATCTAACTTGAAGCTCATGTTTCTCACAATAACGTATTTTTAGTCATTAAATTTCACTTCACAATCATTTAATTTTAAGTTAGTTTTCATCGTAATGTGTCTGCACTTTCTCATTTCGAGTTTAAATTGTCTCCCCCCCCCAAAAAAAATGTCTTACCAAATATTCGCCTATTGCACTCACCGTACCTCAATTACATAGAATATGTATGACATATTCGCACTCATGTTCGCAATCACCCAACTTCGGCAAAATAAATAATAATCGCAGTGTGACGATGATGCAATAGTTATAGAATAAACCTCAAATTATCTTATATGTATATTCAAGATAATGAGGGATTTATAATATGTCTGATTTACAAAGAAAAGTCAATAATACCTTTTTAAGGCTTCAAAGAAAACAATAATTTCTGTCAATCAAAATTTGAAAATTATAATTATTTTTATTGAATTTTGTATGATGATTTTGTTTATATCTTTAATTATCATAAATTTGTATATTATTGTATCTTGCAATTCATTTTTATTAACATGACTCTGTTATTTATCGATTAATATAATTTTTCTTATAAGCTTGAGAGCTCCTATTAACATAAGTCCTGAGAAATATATAATGTTTATTTTAAGCTTGAAAGATGTCATATTTATTCTCTTATTAAAATAAATCAAGTTATTTTTTCTAACAATA
The DNA here is from genome assembly GCA_026543865.1 of Argiope aurantia. NCBI lineage: Eukaryota > Metazoa > Arthropoda > Arachnida > Araneae > Araneidae > Argiope > Argiope aurantia. The sequence goes on from JAPMOR010082017.1 coordinate 99,843, forward strand.
TATTGTTGACCTTTAATTTTTAGACATCAATGTTTGATTTTTTATTACGAACATCCCTAAATCGTATTATAAAAATGTGTTTAAGAATAAAGTTATATTTGAGGAGAAGATCTTATATCAAATGGCGAATAATGTACGATTCACTAAGCAATTTATTCCTACCATTAATAGACTTTTAAATCCCAACACAATGGAATATAAATTTAAACTTAACGAATTTGTGACTAGGCATGGAGACTTTAAAGTCTATTTGAAGCGCTTCTATGTTCTATGTTCTTGCTAAGTAGTGAAGTCCAGAATGCCAAGTGCTTGAAACTTTAATGCGCCAAATTCACTTCCGAAAGATGTATACTTATAAATGGTCTATTAAAAGCAATATAGAAGATCTCCTTATTTTTCTGTCTTTGTGCAGAACAAATCATTCTTCATATCATTTTGTACATGTAGTAACAGTATTGTTTACCGTATTATTTAAATTGTATTTCAATGTGTTTATATATATTTTTGGCTTTATGTATTTGTATTTTGAATATATTATTTTGCTCTTGTTTCCAAATCCATTCTCATTTTATAATCTTGATTACTAAATACTTACGCTTGTATGTGAGCAATTTTTTTGTGTGTGTGTGTGTTTGTACTTGTGAATATTTTTGTTTTTTCTCTCTTTGGATTTGCTTGTACCTTATCTTTTCCATTTGAAATTTTCTTCTTCTAACGACAGAATATTTATCTCCATTTCTAAGCCTTATGTTACACTTGTTGGCGCACAATTAAAGACGCTTCTGATATACTGAATATAATTTAATTCGCTATATGTGACTGTCTTATGTGCATCATTTCCTTTCCATCAAATGAATGTATATTACATCTCATCAGATATGTTTAGTGTTATTTGTAGCTGACCAACTATATATATATAAAATAACTCTAATTAATTTAGAATAATTGGGAAGAAATGGATAAAATTGTCACTTCTCTATGTGTTCATTTATGTTTCTATGCTCATTTACTGTACATATTATGTTCTCTATATTTACCTAGAGATTACACGGATTTTAAAATTCAACTCTGTTTTATTTCGTAACAGTTGTAACAGTATAAATAATTGTCAGTCAGTATCATTTAAGCATTTCTAAGAATAAAATTATTTTCTGATGCAATTTCAAGGTTAACAATCTAAAAATAAGTTCATATTACTTAACATGAATTTTATTTCAGTTTCAAAGGAAGTTGAATTTCAGATGTCTAGACGGTTCTTCAACCGGTTTTTCGGTTTTCAAAGATACGGTTTTTCAAAGATATTATTAAAACGTTTGCTAAGTGAAGTGTTTCTTGTTTAAATTTCCGGGTTTCTGTTTGAATCATTTGAATTCTTACATCTCACAGAATCAATGAATTTGAACGCAATTTCTTTTCGATATGTCTGCGGATTTCTACAAAAATAAAAGTCTGAAACCTCAATATATATATATATGTGTTGAAGTCTCAACTTTATGAAGTCTGGAACCTCAATATATATATATATATGTTGAAGTCTCAACTTTATGAATTTTAAATTTGTCAGTCTTGCATAAAGTTAATCGATGCATCTTCATCTTTATCTTGGTTTATCGTCTCCGAAATAATTCTAGGTTTTATTTTGTTTGCGAGGATTTTATTTCAAGAAACAAGTAAAATTCATTCTTAGCTCATGTATATAGAAATTTGATATCGATATCATCGATATAGAAATTTGATTTGAAATTTCATGTCTTTGTACATAAATTTTATTCTAATACCTGAAACGCATCGCAAGGAAAAAGTGATGACTGTTCTTTCCGAATAAAATAAAAACAAAATAGTGGGCAATGAATCAATATTTTTTTAAAAAATAATCGCAAATTTCAACAAAAGTGGGAAAAATATGAAATAACGATTTTGAAACGCTCAACTTTTTTTAAGGAGATTCAAAGATAAGATTATTGATAAAATCTATTTTCGATCTCGTTCCAATTTAAAAATAAAATAATCTTTTACAATAACTTATTTTTCCAATTTTATTTTTATTCAATAATTAAATATGATTCCCAATACAAAGGTATTGATATAATAAGTAAATATTATAACAATTTTATCAGAGATTTAATGTTTTCCTTTTTATTAAATATACATTTTGCAACTTAAATATACAGCAAAATATTTTGCGATTCATTTTTAAATAGTTTAAGAATAATAATATTATTGTTAGAGTTTAATGTTCCGATATTTTTAATATTATTTTAGTTGTTTTTATTTGGAAATTTAAATTTAATAATTTTTCCCTTCTAATTTTGATGTAAAAAAAAGTTGAGCACTTAGCCCATCTTCTGAAAGTAAAAAAATAAATATTATTAAGAAGCAGAACTTTCACAATTGTAATATTTCTTCATCCATGAATTATAAAAACGCAATCTTGAAAAAAAATATCGACTGATCTACTGGGGACAAACATAAAGTTAATGATTTTTCTCGAATAGAAGAAGGATAATTCTACTGATGAGTTTTAGGAATAGGAATCGTAAATTACTTCTTATTCACTAAACCTCAATTCTCCATTACATGTAAGAGAAGTGATTTAAAAGCGAACATTGCATTTACTGATGAGCTATTTACGTTAAATGAACCTTATCGTAAGCATTCATCTCTATTCAAAGAATGTAAGCCTGCAAAACAGGTCATACGTAATGGAAGGACCAGTTTTTTTCGATGACGGATTTTCTGACTCATTGATGTATTTGAATGAACTCTTAACAAGTTTGACGTACATGAAATCACAGCATTTTCGCCATTCACATTGAATAAGGATTTTGATTGAATAGCAACTTTTTTTTTTTTTTTTTTTTTTGCAAGAACGAAGAAAACATAATTTTGACGAAAAAGCAAAAAAGAAATGTTTTATGTTTATTGCGTAGTTTAAAAATAAAAATAAATTAAAGAATTTATTTTAATTAAACATTACTAAGAAAATTCGGAGATGGACTGAAATATCAGAAATAATTCAATTCATTTTATTTATACATCTTTGAACAGCTGGTCTAAAATATATAATGTACTCATCGAAAAATTTACAAATAAAACATAATCATTTCATTTAAATAGATATTGGATTACAATCATAGTATATAAAAAGTGTGCGAATATTATAAGATCTTTGTTTTAAGAAAATAGATAAAAAAATATCTCTAATAAATTTATGGATATAAAATTTCCGGAAAACATTACTGAGGAAAACAAACAATCATTTTGCTCCACCGATATTTATTACATCAACATTCCGAATGCTTTTTCTTGTTAATGTTTAAAACCAACAAAAGAATTTTAGGAAATATAATAATTTAAACGATGAGTAAGCAGAGTAATTTCAATTGTTTTAAAAGTTTACTAAGAATGTATGAATTTTTAAATTTTTGTCACTTATTGATTTGCCTTACGAAATCAACTGATAACGAATAATCAGGTTCTTTTAATAAAATAATCATGCTAATAATAAAAAAAATAATATATAATATAATAATATATAAAATAACACATAATAATAATATAAAAATATAATCATGTTATTAATTATTTCATATGCTTTTTGAAAATATATCAGTTCTTGGATTAGAAGTGAAATAAAGAAATAATATGTTAAATTATTCAAATATACTTCTAATTAAGAACACTATTTTGAAGTTTTTTTCTATTTAAGTAAACTAAATATAAAATAAAAATATAAAAGCCAACTATATATAAATATTAAAAACTTAAACTAAATATGAAGTTAATAATTAGCCCAAACAGTTTCTTTAACCATATAAGTAATTATTTATTTATTATCAATATAGTTACTAAGTATCAATGTAATATCGCTACTAATAATCATTTATGGAGTTAAGTTTTATTCTAGTATTACTTTCTCCTTCTAATACCGCAGTAGGAGGTTTAGCATGTAAATCCTTTATATGTTAGTCGAGTTGCTTTGCATTTACTAATAAAGTGAAATTTCAAAGAAAGTTGCATTTTCCGGGTCTTCTAATTAGGATCATTATCTCTATGGATAGAATTATCTTTAAGAGAGTTGATTTACACTGGAAAAATGATTATTGAGAAATAAATTGACATGAATCAGTCACATTAATTCCTTCCAGAAGATTAAAAGGAATTCAAGTTAAGCTACAGAGCATTTTCTAGTGATTTTAATAATCCGAGTTGGTAATTCTCATCACAATATATACATAATTAATTCTTGCTATTCAGTTTGTTTCTCTTTCGAACATACACAGATTTCTGAGCCCCAGAGGCTATGGTATAAGACCCAGAAGACAGAATTTGCATGTAAGATTAACAAACGGTAGTTATTTAAAGAAACTATGTGATAATTATGGATTTATATCTCCTATGGAACAAATCTAAATTCCGCGTAATGTTAATGCTTGAATTCAAGAAAGGAGCACAGTAATTTAAAAGGAGGAAATATTTTGTTATTAAAGAGTACTAATATTATCTATATATAATGATTTTTTAAATATAAAATATAGTTAAACTAGTTTCTTTAAAATTCAAATATTGTTTTTAAGTAAATTGAAATAAATATATTATTCTTAATCAACCAATGTAGTTAGAGCCTGGATTTAAAATGCTATGCTAATAATAAGATGGTCAATAAAACGATAAATCCTGATGGTGATTTAATGTAATTAATTTCCAGCCCATATAATCTAAAAGTATTTCCTAATACGATCACAGTTTTAAAGTAACAATGTAATTCATGTCTCTTTTTTATCTACTTTTGTTGATCCATTTTGCTTTGAACATTTCTATGGGACTTTCCAATTAATTTAACATAAATAAAAGATTTATAATTACAAGGCATAATATAAAATAAAAAAAAATATTATACTTTAATCACTTTTATCTTTTTGTTTATCACATAAAATTCCACTTTCGTCCTAAAATTCGAGAGCACCTCCTCAAATAAGTAATTATATTTGGAAAGAAATATAATTAAAACATTATTTATTTTCATTTATTTTTTAAAATTTTAAATTATATTGACTGGATTAAAATATTTTCAATATTTAAGCAGCTAATTTATTCATACAATTTTTTACTACATTTCCTTCCAATTAATTTTATAATCTATTTTTAAATGTTCTGTTTTTATTTCAGACATACTGTATATGAATATCAATTGTTATAAATGTTACATAATAAATAATTCAAAATGCTTCATATATTTTTTAAAAATAAAAAAATAATAGAAAAAAATGAAAAATAAAGAAAAATAATGAACTTATATTTCTCATAATGCTTGTTTGATACCACATAAAATAGGTGAATATTTTATACATGTTTCGCATACGGTGCTTTTTAACCGAAATGAATATAAAAATTAGAGAAGAGCTTACTAGATTCATGAAGATTAAACTAATTTTATGTTTGCAAGAGCGCAAAAGAGAGAAATTCTTTACTATTGACTTTATTATGGTTTTTTTATTTATTAATCAAGAAAATTATCCTCATCCTCATTGAACTAACTTATTAATAATTAGAAAACTGTTAAATATATATCTTAATTTAATTAAATAATTAATCTTTCGTTTCTCTCATAACATTTCTTGAATTTTAACATTTATCTGTATATTGTGATATATGTAAATAAAATAGTTAAATATACAATTTTAAAATTGGAATTTTACTTATACACAAGCAAAGCCTTACTTTTAAAATTATTTATGTCTATTAATTCATTAGTTATTTTGGTTTAACAATTTTAAATTAAAATGTCTTTGAAACTTATTTCTTATAAGAATATGTTTCTTATTTTATTTAGTAAGAAATTTCAAGGATAGATAATTCATTTTAAGTAAATATAATCCTACACAATTAAGAAAAGCAATTATTGTTCTGATTTTTATATCTATAAGTGGATTATAAACTATTCTTCAATTTTAAAACAGACTTTTTATTTCAGCTATTTTTATTTTAGAATTAGTTTACCGTGGATTGTTGGTCATTACAGAAGTTACATATGTTCATCCTTTATCATTTCTTTCAATAATCTATTTATCTTATAGAATTCAAGCAAACCAGGTAAAAAAAATTAAAAAGTTATTATTATAATGAATTAATTTAAATAAAAGAAAATTATGAATTAATTACAATTAAATTAAAATTTACTATTATTATGACTTTTCTCCCTTAAATATTACAAATTTTAAAGTTTATTTTTAAGTTTATAAAGTTCTATCCCTAAACAATTCCATTCATTCAACTATATCCAGTTAATTTATAATAAAATAACTTACCCAAAATTTGTTTTTGACCTATCAGTTTTTATAATTTTCTATGTATATCAGGGAAAAGCTTTCCAATTTTTTTTTTACTTTCTTTTTAATGAAAACGTAATCAAAATATGAGCAAAAATTACAAATTATTTCTTTGCCATAAATTTGTAAACATATTTGTAATTTCTTTCCTGTATAATTAAACAAGAATGCATCCCCTCCTCATCAAAACATTTTGACTATCAAGAAGTCTGCTGCCAACAATATCTAGCAGATTACATCATCACAGGACAAGCAAGATCCATATATACATAAACCATATCAATATTTGTAATTATTTTACTGCATAATTAAACAAGAATGTGTTTTCCTCTTCAGGCATTCGGACTGTCAAGAAGTCTGCTACCAGATTATGTTGTCACAGGACACGTAGGGAACACACCCAAACCCTACTGGATTCAACCCCACGGGAAAAGAGAGAAAAGGTGCAGTTAAGAACCAAGCATGTACAAATGGCTTGGGATTTTTCTTTTAATAAATCCCTCTGCGTTTGTCATGATCTCTGCATACCCGCAAGGAAATAGGATGCAAAGGGTACGAAAGCACAGTGCAGTATTTGGTGAGCTAACAATCATTTTATTCGTTCCCTCCCTTTCCGTGCACCAATGGATTGACACATGAACATGAATGTATACATGGAAGACGAAGCCTGCCCTAATTACTGGTTAACCCCCGTCTTCCCATAATGATTTTGCTTCTCGAAACTTAAGCTCCTCCCTCCCCACGCATAGGGTTTGGAAGATTATATCAATTATTTAAAGATTAAGTCTCAGGACAAGTGTGCTGCACGCGAATTCGACTACTTTCAGCTTTTAAACGGGTCTTTCGATCGGCCTTCTACCCTTCAGCTTCTTCCCCTCTTTTTTTTAAAAAAAATCCTTTCAGACTTCGAGAAGGGGTTTTCCTGGAAAAATAAAATGGGACAATAAAGGTTATTTCTGTTGAGTTTCTTTTTTGATTTTCATCGTTGTCAAAATGCTGGGTTTTTTGTTCTTTCAATCTCTTTTCAAACATTGTGTTTTTACATTGTGTTTGTTCTTTGTATTATTCGTCTCTATTGATGTCTGTCTCTCTCTCTCTCTTTATATATCTTAAGAGAAATAAAACAAAAGCATTTACAATGAAAGGTTATTTAAACTGTCGTATATCAAAAATATTTTATATTTTGCTTTAATTTATATTTTTGAGAAAACTAATAATTTTACTGCAGCAACGTAAGTGAGAGGGATATAAACAGACAATTTGATAGCATAAGGAGATGTGTCTACTAAAATAAATTCTCTAAAAAAATATAGCTAAAGGAGCCATTATTAGCAGAAAATCTGGCACTAATAAATAAAAACTGCATATAGAAAATAAATAATCGAATATTCAGAAGCAAAGATCTCGAACATTTAAAAAAAGACTCCAGGAGTTTCTGTACGTGAACAGTATTTGAGTGCAAGAAATTAATTTTATATGTGGAACGAATGGATCCGAAGCAGAAATGATCAAAACAAATTGCCATAATCTTGCAAAGCACTAAATATTTTATTTATTAGAACCTGTCAGGTGATTAGATCTGGCATGAGACTAGACAAAATTTCTGAGAATATAAAATTATTGCAATTAAAATTGTGACTCTTAAATAATTAAAACATGAACGATATTCGAAAGTAAGAAATTAATTTTATATGTGGAATTAATAGATTTGATGCAGATATGACCCAAAAATGGCCATAATCACTCAAAATACTAAATATTTTATTTATTAGAATCTGTCAGGTGATTAGATCTAGTGTGAGACTAGACGAATTTTCTCAGAATATAAAATTATTGCAATTAAAATTGTATCTCCTAAATAATTATTCATTCTGCCGAAGAAATATTTGCTTTTTATGTTTTGATTTTGTGATTAATGAATATTTCAAGCAAGTACTAACATGTAAATGCAAGTATTTAACCTGTAAATATTTTCACTAATATGTAAAACACTAATATATAATAAATACATACACTATATTTAAATTACTTTCTCAATATAATAAATTTTGATTACGAAAAGATATCATGCATCAAAAGGTATTGCTAAATCAAGAAACTTTTAAATATTGCCTGAATGTAGTAATTTAAATATTTTGTAAATTCGCAAAATTATAGAAAATTATTTAATTTTGCAAATAAAATAATTATTGAAATATTTAGAGGTTTAATCTAAAAACTTTGATAAGAAAAACTGAAAATTTTCAATTGTTTTATCTATGTTCTATAAGTAGTATTATATACTCATGGATAGTTATACTTCAAGCTAACTATTTAAAAAAATTTGCAAAAATGTTGTTCTTAAAATTTATTGTTACAAACTCTAATTAATTTTTTTTAGATTTTTAAAATATAAAAAAATTACTAGCAGTGATATTATAATAAATTTTATGAAGATAATGTTTAAATTGTTCATAGTATAATATTACCATATAAAATAATGTCATGCCATGCGAAATAAATACTATATAAAATGCATGTGTTAGAAAATTTCATGTTGAAATGATGCTAATATAATTTATTGGCTACTTCTTTATACAGACAACTCCACATGCTTGCAACATGTGAATATGTATTTGCATTTATATATCAATTTTAATTATTTAAAAAAATCAATAGTCCTAAACGTTTTTTAAGCAAATAACGACGTTTATTAGATTCTTAGAGAAGACATTTTGTTTTCCTAAAATTTACTAAAATGATTTCGTAAAACAAAATTAAGCGATTTTTTGTCTTTGCTGTGACTCAAAAGTTGTTTAGAAGAAACTAAGTAAATGTCTGGATTTAAAACTGGACTGGTCGAATTCAGAACTCTTTTCTTTAAGCAATATTTAGAAAATTTTACGACGCTTTTCTTGTGAAATTATCTAGTTTATTATACCATTTATCAGGAATTTAAAAAAACAGATTATTGGTTGATCTCCGTTTCACTATTCTCTCAGAAAATAGAAATTTCTCGAACGTTTGTTTAGCTCATAGAAAAATGCAAATTATAAACTATTACTATTTTGGAGATTTTATTATTGGAACAATGAAATGTGTGAATCTTACAAATTTTTCTAGACAGTTAAACAAAACAGATTTATACAAATAATTTAATTCCAAGCGCGTGCCATTTTTTTTATTGACATCATAATTACTTATTTTACTAATTAAGATTTCTGTCCCTGAACTTGCACACAGAATGCCATTCAAATAGTTGCATTGTAAGTATAAGCAACTGGTATCCATATCCAAAAGTTATTGTTAAAAAAGTTACCAACGGATGGTAAATCTTAATTGTTTCAAGGACTACGTAAAACTACTTTTGTTTTAACTGCTATTAAAGATAAATGTATAAAGTTTCGAAAGCCAGCTATCCAGTTTCGAAGACTCGTCTTTTTAATTGGATAGATAGCATGATTCAAGATGTTATATTTTTACTACTTTAAATTATATATTTTAAATAGTCAATTGCGTTGTTTTGAAGGCAAATAAGTTATAAAAAAATGTATTTTTTCTTTTCAAATTACCTCTTTGTCACTGCAACTTAAAAAAAAAATGTTTACATAGTTCAAATTAGAAAAGTCTTCTCTACCATGCATATGTGTAAAAACAAATATAACATGATGTGCATGTTGACATTTAAACAAAAAATGAGTATAAAATGATAAGTAAATGTTTAGATAAAAAAAACCAAATATTTACAACCAGATTTTATCAATACTTTTCATATTTTATTTATGAAATCAATATTTGTTATTAAAAAATATCTACATTTTCTCATAAAAAAACTTAATTTTTAATAGGTAAATTGAACATCTTTATATTTAATGAATAATACTTTTTTGTTGATGTTGTAAACGGAGAATTAAACTTTGAGACTTTGCTTAAATTTCCGATTTTATCTCTTATTTTATATAAAAATAAATTCAGAATTATGTATGAGAAATAAATACATTTAATGATCATTATAGAATGAAAAAATGCTCCACACTTCCAGAATTTAAATAACAAATTCAATCCAATCTCTGAAATAAAATGATTGCGATAAAACACTCAAAATCTAATTTTAGTTACCTTTAAAAGATTGTTAAACCCTAAAAATATCAGCAATAAGAAAATATAATAAGCAATTATATATAGAAAATAATTAAAAATATAAGTGAATAAGCAAATGATTTATTTCCTTTTATGGCAAAAATAAAAACATTTTTCTTGCTAAAGCTGCTGTCCAATAAAGTCTGGGTGTAGTAAAAATGGGGAAATGTTATTTATCGTTAAAATATATAATACTAGATTAGCTTAAAAGTAAAAGTGGAAGATACAATGATATATTAGATTTACATTTTTGGACTAAAACACATTAGACTTTTATAGAATAGTTAATTTTTTCTCACTCTTTTTAAATTTAAATAGCTTTATTTTTGCAAATAATCTTTGCATTTTTACGTGTATTTCGATTCCTAGTTAACTGGAAACGAATTGTCTCCCGCTAATTAAAATTTTCGTTGTCACGGCGAGCAAAGAGGCTTAGCCTAAAAAATACAAAATGAAAGAACGGTTGGAGAAAAGGGGAGAGGGGAAATTGAATATCCCCTTACTTTCAGTTCACCCTCTCTCAATCAGCGGAACGAACGAGAGAAACAAAATTAATCGAAAAGAGATCATCCGGAGTGAGGATCATATTTTTTTCGTTATTTTTTTTACTTCTCTCTCTCTCTCTTTTTAGGTTTAAGTCATGTTTGAGGTTGAAAATGTGCACAAAAAAAAGTGTCGTCATAGAATTCCCTGGGTGGCAACAGAATAAAATAAATGAAAAAGAAAGATGATGTCAAAGAATGATATACTTTTTAAAGAGTAGCAACAAAAAAAAAACTCTGTTTAAAATAGGGTTTGATGCAAAAATAAGAAAAAAGTAAATTCTCATGGAACTTTACATAAAACGTGTCACCTAGCGTCAGGAACGAAAATTCTTTACGAGAATTTTAATTAGTGATAATTTCGAAATCATGATGTCAGAGGAAGAGAAGGTCTTACGAAAGCAAGGCTTATCAAAGTAAAAAAGACGTCCGTAATTATAAAAGCTGCTTCATTTTTTTCTATTCGACATCACAGAAATCTTTTATTTGTGAAATATTGTCTCACTTTCTTAAACAATAATCTTTGTTTTAATAATGTTTTGACTTTTGGAATTAAGATTTGTGAGCAGATGATTAAAAAAAATTCAGTAAAGAAAATATATTATTGATTCCTTAAGATTTTTCAATTGTATGTTGTATATATATGTATATATTGTGTATATTGTATATATATATATGTATGTTTGAAATTAGGATTTGTGAGGAAATTATTAAACATTTTCAATAAAGAAAATATATCATTGATTTCCTAAATTTATCATTTATTTTACTATAATATATATGTTAGAATAATATATATGTAAAAAATTGTAAAATTAATTGTAAAAGATCATTGTAAATATATCACATATAAAAAAATTCAATTATTTTAATATATATATATAATTAATTTTTGCGAAGAAATTATTAAAAATATTTAATAAAGAAAATACATTGTTAATTTAACAAGATTCTGCGAAAATTTTTATATGTTCTTGATTGAAATATTCGGAGAAATTGAAATTTTTGGAAAAATAATGTTAAAATAATTCCAAATCAAAAAAAAAGTACTGCTAAATGGACTGTGAAAGATAATTTCTGTTTTGCCTTTTAGAAGTCAATTTTATTTTCAGTTTGAATTTTTGAGAAAATAATGTTAAATTAATGAATAAACTAGGAAAGGAAATTACCGCTTTGTGTTTCATACTATGTATTGTTATGAAAACTTAAAAGTTTCTAAGTTTGAACTCTCTTATTTAATTCCAGATGTTTAAAATGTTTTCTAAGCTCAGTTGAATGTCATATGTTGCAATTCATTTATCAAAATAATTAATAAATGAACTGAAACACATAGAATGCTTTTTGTGTCATGTCGCAAAGAATTGCGATAATTCGAGCTCAAATAAGTTATATTAATTAAACTGAAAAGACAGATAAAAAGTATTGTAGAAGAAAACCTTAAATACTGTGTTAAAAGAAATATTTTACAAAGTTCTTTAAATATTTTGAAAAATTAAAACTTTTCTAAGTTGTTTTCAGAATTTTCAGAATTCAGAATTTTTTAGAAAATTCAGAATTTTTCTTTCAGAAACTGTAAAAAGTCCATACATGAAAACTAAGCAGCATAAAATGACATTCTGAATTGGTTTTTCTTTCTGATTCTAAACAAATATTCTGCAAAAGAACTTTTTTTATTTATACAAATTAATTAAAAAATTCCAACATTTTATTTAAGAAATTATTAAAACTTTTTACTAATATTAATTTCTGTGTACTTCTATCACCAAACTAGAAAAATAATTTTCTTCAAATATTAAGTAAAAAATAAAATTTTCTAAAAAGTTCCAAAGCATTATTAGGTTTCAGAATTTTTTTTTCAAAACTTTTTTCTTTTATATAAGTAATATAAAAGTAAAAAAGTGTAAAGTTATACTATTACTTTCTTTTTAATTTGCTTAAAAAAATAGTATTGGAATCTTTTGAATCTATGATTTTGCGAAACTCCATTTGAAATTCCAATTTTTGTATTTTAAATATTTTTCATACTTTAAAAATTTATCCATACATATAAGAAGATTGTTGAACTTTGAATTGTGAAAAGAATGCTTAAAGGTGAAGTTGATCTTTCTGCACAAACAAGAAAAAAAATTATAAAATAAAGAATACGAATTGTAGTATAAAAGCATGAAATTGAACAAAAGTACAACTTAAAATGTCTTACCATCAAAACATTCTTCTTCAACTTCACACACAGTTGGGCTGAAGAAACAACCTAAAAAACGTAAAAGACATATAATATCAATAGAAAACTTAAATGAAAGCACAATTAAAAAATGTAATGTAATTTTTAAATAGATTTATCTTAATGAGAGACACAAAGTTGTCTAGGAATATTTCCTTCAAAGGTGAATATTATTGATAAAAAACTGTTAATTTCATAAAAGGTATTTTTATTTGCTGAGTATTAAAATGTTTTGTTATTTTAAATGATTTAAATCTATTACTAAGATAAAAGCGTGATAAGATAAAAGCGAGATAAGATAAAAGCTATTATTAAGATAATGTGTGATACTGTTCCTTTTTCATTTCTTTTTTATGTTAAAAAGGAGTTTATAGTCCACATTCAGCACACATTTCTATTGAAATGTGCATATTATTTTTTTTTATTTCTACAATAAGAATGTTATTTACATCAAAAGATTTAACTTTTGACTGAAAAATAAGTTTTCTAGGGTAACTACGAAAACTTTCCGAATTGACAAAGAAAAATGAAGCTTATTTTATGGAGTAGGAAAGAATTTAAATATCCATATTTAGTTTATCATTTTAAATATTATTCATTTAATCTTATTTCTAAATGCATCAATTAAACAACGGATCAAAAATTCTTAAAGTCATATAAAATTATCAATCTGCTATAAGATGGAAATCCTATTTATGGAAATAATTTATATACTAATTCAGATAAGAACTTTTCAAAACAAAATTCTTTTATTCCTACAGTTTTTCAATAGTTATTTAATTTATAATTATAACTTTATATATTTACTTATTTCAATAAATCTTAGGATTTCACAAAAGATATTTATGTAGAAATTGACAAAAACCAAATATATATACTAAGGCAATTACAAAATCATAAATGCAAATCTGTAAACAACAAAGGCTAGTTATTATTTTTTTTAAATGGAGATAAAGTTAAATACGCAGAAAAATATAAATAAATAATATGGATAATATACCTATGAATAACAAGTTAAAAACAAAATTTCTACTCAAACTGCATTTTCTTAAATATTTTTTTATTGAAAACTTTATGAAATAAGCAACGCGAAACATCACACAGAAGGTGACAAGTTGGGAATTTCTTGAAAGAAAGAATGATCTCTTCTTAATGTGTTCTTAAAAGTTCATAAATTTCACGGCAATGAACATTTTATTACATTTTTATGCTTATGCATTAATTAATTATAATATTATAAATTCAAAATTATAAGAAATTTCAAAGCAAAAATCGAATATTCATTCAATATTTTGAAAGACTCGATGAGAGTCTTTCAAAATATAAAAAAAGTCTTAAAGCAATAATCCTGTAATTATTTTATTCCACAGAAATTTATTACAACTAAAAATGATACAAATCCCAGTCACAATTTTTAACCCAGAATGCAAAAAAAAAAAGTTAATTATTTATAACAGTAAATTAAATCTATTATTAATTTAATATCATATGCTTCAAAAATCCAGGCAAAATTAATTCATATACTTAAAAAAGCGTTGAATTTAAAAACTAGAGTAAAGCATGGATTACTTTCGCCATTTCAAGGAATTAAAATTTAAAAAAATATATTGATAGTTTTTATGGTTATAAAAATTAATATAAATTATAAAAGTTTTATTCACTTTTATGTTTAATTCTATTTTCAGAACAAACTATAAATTTTATGTAAATCGTTATATTTTATTTTATAAAAACTGTTGATAAAAATCCATTAAAATAATTAATGAAATTTAAACCTGAATCTGGATTTAAATAAAAGTTAAAAAATATATATACATCTTGCAACACCGAGCATTAGTTGATTAATACCCCATTTCTTTCTTCGTCTTATGCTTTTATATAAATTACCATTAATTTCTACTACATTATATTAAAATCCTTCATGATTTTGGTTTAATTAAGGAAAATTACTCCTAAAAGAGCCATGCTATACCCTTCTCCATCACTGAAAATGCTTTCTCATATTCTAAATAATCATATTATAGAGTTACATAGAAAGTAAAAGCGAATGAATGGATCCAGGTGAGTGGAGGGGAGGTAAGAGACTTTTTGATGGCGCTTTCCCCAAAGAAAGACCTCTCTGCGTTACATGATGCTTCAGATCACGTAACAGAAATTGCAGTCCCCCGAATTCCTCTCTGTTCGTATATGAATATACACCACATAGATTCTGATGCTGCCTGTTGCCATGCAAAGTCTCCTTCAGAGAAAAAGAGTAATTCGATCTGATGTATTACCCATTTTGTGCATACATTTTTATCTCCTTCCCTATTTCGAGACCATGTTTCTGGGAAGTTTTAAGAATCAAGGAGAACTACGTCCAGAATTCATTCCATCCTCTCTAAGAAACTTTATTAAAAGGAAAAATTCATTTAAATGGAGAAGTAACATGACTCGACTTTCCTTCATTAAAACTTAAAGTAAGAGTTTCGAATTTTCCAAATAACTATGTAATACATATTTCTGATTAAAACGACATGTTGTTGAAAACAGAAAGGGTGCCGTCCATCCCTGTCGCAGTATTTAATGGAAGCGTTCTATTTTCGAAAGATTTCAAAATTCCATCAGGGGTAACAATGAACCGCCTTCGCCAAGTTGAGTTGTACAATTCCTGGTTCACTAAATGGACCGCATTTGAAAAAAAAAATTGCCGAGTAACCCAATACTCTCTTTACGGACAATGATTTATTTTTAAAAGTCTTCCATGAAAGACACTGTTGCAGTAGTCGGAATAGCAAAAACACTATCGAAAAGTCTTTTTGCATTATTATTATTGTTATTGTCTAAGCAGGCTTTTTTTTAATCTATGTAAGATTAAAAGAAATTTTAGCGCTACTTCCTTCAAACGAGTTGAAAGTCTGAATTAAGGCAGCAGTCTTTGCTAAATGTTTTTAATTACGCATAAATGAAAAAATACAATATTTTAAGATCTGTTTCTAATTTTAAAAAGAAAAACGGTCAGGTATATTTATGGTTAAAAAGTGAATGTTTATAATTAATGCTTTTCCGTCATTATTATTCAAAATTTTTCAACGTTTAATTGATTCGGCGGTTTTCATGGAAATCTTCACCTGAAAAGAAAAACAGGATTTAACTTGTGGGTTCTTTTTGAGAACTTAAGGTAATTACTTTCTTTCTAATTGCCCAAAGCCACAAATAATAGAAACGTCTTGATCTTACATACCAGCGTAAATTCGCAAGCAAAAAAGGTGCAATGAAGCAATAATTATTTACAAGAACTACTTCATATTTTTGTAATAATATATTTGATTTAAGATTTCGAAATTCTTAAATTCTAAATTATTTTAATTTTTATTTTGGCATGACAAAAGGATGATTTTAGTCATTTAGAAAGAAAGAGCACCATTAAAATATGAAATCCGTGAGCATTTTTAATAAAGCTCGTGTTTAGAAATTTTTACAAATTATTCCATGTAAAACGGGAAGAGCAAAAAATTTTAAAATAAAAGATATCAAAAAAGGAAAAGGAATGAAATAGTCCTTTGATTAAATACTTTGTTCAGGAATGATTGTAATTAAACAATCATATATTCCTCAGAGTTAATCCCTCTCAAAAATAAAAAATTTCAAATTATTTAACTAATATATTAACAAACTGTATTCTATTCTGAAATTTTAATATGTACGAATTGAAATTCTGTGGCAATTAAATCCAACAGTAGAGAAAAAAAAATTAGATATTTTCAATCTTTGTTTTGTCTTTCCATTTCAATTATAAAAATAATAAGCCTTGGAAGATTTCATCATGAAATCTGGATAAAATAGAAAGCTAATTTTCTTTTCACAAAATAAGGGAAATCATCTATATAATTTTCTTAAAGAAACACGAAATAGTTGTCCTATACAATTTTTCTTTCTAGATACAGAATTCAAAATAATTTACATGCCCTCAAGAGCTTGCAAGTATAACAAGAATTTCAATGAAATCAATAAAATTAGTAAATCCATAAATAAAATATAACAGAAAAAAATGCAAAAAATGGCATTAGGTTATTTTCCTCTATTTTTTTTATTGTTCTATTTGCATTTTAAATTATATTATTTTGATTATTATCATATCAGATATATTTTAAATGTATTTATATTATATATTAACTCATACACGGTCTTTCTTGAAATAAAAATCTGTTTATGTTTTAATATCTTAATATAAAAAAAATGCTTTTGTATTTAATATTGCAATTCAGAAAATATATTCTTATTACCCGCCTTTCTTTTTTAAATAAAGATGTGAATATCTCTGAAATAAAATTAAAAAAAAACGAAACCTAATTTTCTTCAAACGTTATTAATCATTTTTAAAGAATGAGAAATAGTTAAATTAAAGATTTTGAGACACAGCCAGGGAGCAGTTAAATAAATATAT
>JAPMOR010082017.1:127015-141327 GCA_026543865.1 Argiope aurantia
AACAGTAATTTTCAAAAATGAAATCAAATCCTGCTTGTTGATAGAGATCAACTGAATATAATATTAAAGGTTTGTATATAAATCTCCCATGATTACAGGCATTATGTTTTTCTCAGTGTTGCAACTTAACTTTCTACTGTCTATGAGAATTTCATGAACCTTTAATATGTTCGTCTCCTAAAGAACTATCATTTTCAAAATCATTTTGAAAATAAATTATCTTTATATTGCACAAAATATTTTAACTCTGATGAGTGTGTATAGGGAGAGGGGAGGGCGAGAGAATCCAGATAATTTAGAAATGATTGAAGGAGTTCAAAATCAAAATGAGATTTAAGGCAAAAATGTATATTTCCAAAAAAAAAAAAATCGTGAAGCCATTTCATCGCAAAGCTTACCAAAGACAAAATGTTAGAAGAGAAATTATCATTTAGTAACTATCTTGCACTTAAAATACGTTTTTATCTGGGATGGTAATTAAGAAAAATTAATTATAAAGAAATTAAAAAGAGATAACTGAGAAACAACCCTGAAAGCATTATAAAAACTTAAAGACAGAGATTAAATTCAAATAATTTTTTTCATCTTTTTAAATTGCTTAAATTGCCTGAAATTACAACTACATCAAAAAATAGATGATAAATACCACTCAAGAAATTAAAAATATATCATGCCTTGCAAGAAATGTAGATTATGAAATAACATAGCAAGCAACAAAAATTTAATCACAATACTTACACTTGGTTACCTTATAAAAATTATTAGAAATAAATACAGATAGAGAGAAAATAATTTTTCATACATATATGATTTTAAATATGAGAAATTAAAAGATCATTAAAAATAAATACAGATAGAAAGAAAAATGAATATTTCATACATATACTATTTTAAATTCGACACTTAAATAAAAATATTTGACAATTAAAATAATATATTTCATGCATGTATTATTTTAAATCAGGAATTTGACACTTAATTCAAAGCGCAAAATAACATCCAAAATACAATAATGCTTTAATTATCAAAAAATAATGAAAAACCTACATTAGCCAGAAAATAAAAATAATAAACTTAAAATCGGAACTTTATCCCTGTTTATACGAACGAGTCACATACGTAAGTTGACTTTACCAAAATCATCTAATTTCATTCTTTACCCCTTTTAATGAAGTCCCTAACAAATCCCTACAAACGAAACTCTCTTACATCATAATAAGA
This sequence comes from Argiope aurantia, assembly GCA_026543865.1. Taxonomy (NCBI): domain Eukaryota; kingdom Metazoa; phylum Arthropoda; class Arachnida; order Araneae; family Araneidae; genus Argiope; species Argiope aurantia. Next base: position 128,237 of record JAPMOR010082017.1, read on the forward strand.
AACAATCAAAGCTCATTCAAAAGACAAATAATTAAAATACAATGAATCTTCGTTTCTTTGGCAAACAAAATCACTTCCTTGCTGTGAAACTAACCGCAGATCATTTATCTGGAGTTAAAAATAAGGCATCAAAAAGGAGAGAGCAAGCGATGAAGGGAGATCTCCCACATCGAGGATTTACTTCCTTGCCTTTAAGTGGGTGAAAGTCTTCATAAAAAAATAAAGACTCTTAAAAGGCGACGTTAAATTTTTATTCATTGTTTCCGGAAACGTTCTTTGTACCTTTTGCATATTACAGTATTGACTTAAGAGTAAAGATCGCTCTTTTCTCAGTTCTATGAATAAATGGAAACGATTACGTTTTGAATCCCAGTTCTTATTTTGATTTAAAGTGAAAGAAATAATTTTTATTTACTGAATTTTACCTCTGCTTTTGCATTGTGTTGTAAAATTACTTTAATTCAAGAGCGATTCGGTTTGTTTGTGTGATCAAAGCCTTTGTTTGAATGGTTATGATTTACAAATTTGATATTTCAATTTGTTCAATAATTCATTAAAGAATGTTAGTGTTATTTATATTATAAAATATGAAATGTTCTCGTGACATCAAAATATAAATCAGCTAAAATACATATTTAAATGCTTTTTAATTATATACAGTATTAAATATCTACTATTATTAATACCATTATTTATTCCGCATTTCTATTGTGTTTTTTTGTGTCTATTTTGTCTCTAATAAAATCAAAAATCAGGTTGACCAAGGTTAGAATCCTTCGTATAAATTTAATATCAAATCAGTATTATAAACGATGTATTCAAAGAACAAAAAATAAGTATTTAATCGCAATTTATTTTGTATTTTCATTTTTGTGTTTGTTCCGTATACTATTTTGTGTTTCTTACAGCTTGCTTCTATTGTTTTAAATTTTCTTGTGTAGTTATATATATAGATATATACAGGGTGTTGCCGAAACGACCGATAAATCCACAGATGTAATGGTAGGCATCAGAAACATCATACAACAGAGTCATAAACCAAGTTTAGTAGGTAAAAATCGCAAAAATATAGGAAGTCCGAAAATCGTTTGAAACTTTAAAAAATTGATAAAAAAATAACCAATGATGTTTCAATTAGGATTTTTTTTTTTGCCGAAAGTACATTCTTAAAAGTTTCTTTTTTTCATGTAGGTACATGTCGATTTGATGATCCAGTGGGTCGTAAATTACTGAAAACGAAAAAGTAGTTTAGAACCCTTATCTCCAAAAATATTAAAATTTGAAGAAAAATAAAAACATGAAAATGTAAGGAATTTCATACTCATTAATATGATATAGGTATGTAGTGTAAAAACTGAGGAATTTTTAATATATTCAAGAATAACTAAAATGGGCACCAAAATACATCACTGCAACATCGGTACCGATGTTTGCAGAGGGTGTTGCCAAATTCGAAAGATAAATTAAGAGCTGGTATAGTATGCATTAAGGAGATGAAAAATTCCATAAAACATAGGGTCGCATGTGACGTTTATTCGTTGAAAATCTCAAAAACAGACGTCGAGAAATCAATGAGCCTGATGAAGAGAAAGGCCTATGAATGGGAGGACTAGGAACAAGGTAGTTGAGAGGAAGCCTCCTCGTATGTAAATATTCAATGCCTTTTAAAAAATAAAAGCAGCAAGCAGGTATTCATTAATGCAGAACTGATCGTCGTCAAACTTCATTCGTAAAAAAACAATATGTCAGATTTCATAAACATGAACAAAAAAAATTAAGTATTTAATCACAATTTATTTTGTATTTTCATTTTTGTGTTTATTCCATATACTATTTTGTGTTTCTCACAGCTTGCTTCTATTCAACTAAAATTTGATAACACATCGAATTTGATAACACCATCTACAATTACTGGTTTTCACTGCAGTAAATCTGGAGGGACGTGCTGCAAGAAAATAAGGCGTCAATGAGGCGTTCGGTCAGAAAATACGGTACCAATAGATGACGCTGTCCAGGTATTAATATTAAACTCGAGTTGTACGTTCGACGAGATAGTGATATGGAGATTTCGAATGACAAACTGACATACGAGAAAGATTCTTTTTCCCGACTACCTTGTTAATAATATTAATTCATAGAGCCATTCTCCTCGCCAGGCTCATTGTCTTTTCGATATCTGTTTTTTAGATTTTCACTGAATAAACGTTACCTGCGACCCTAAGTTTTTCTGGTAATTTTTCTTCTCCTTAATACCTACTATCCCCATGCTGAACTTATCTTTCGAATTTGATAACACCCTCTACAAACATCGGCACCGATGTTGCAGCGACGTGTTTTGGTGCACATTTTAATTTGTCTTCAATATTTTACAAAGTACTCAGTTTTCACAGGACATGCTTATATCAAATTAAAGAGTATAAAATTCCTTACATTTTCAAGCTTCTATTTTTCTTCAAGTTTTAATATTTTTGGAGATATGAGTTCTAAAATACTTTTTCATTTTCAGTAATTTATGAGCCCTTGTATCATCAAATCGGCGTGTTACTAGCATGAAATTTTTTTTTAACGATGTACTTTTGCTTAAAAAGAATTCATAGCTAAAACACCATTTGTTATTTTTTTATTAATTTTTTAAAGTTTCCAACGATTCTAAAACTCCCTATTTTTTTCCGATTTTCACTTACTTAACTTTATTTGGGACCCTATGTTGTACGGTGATTTTTAATCCTCTTGATGTCTACTATCACCTCCCTGAATTTTTCGATTGAATTCGGCAACACCCTGTATATTACTATTCAAAATAGGACAGTGAGCTTTGAAATATTTTAAGGGATTGAATATAAAAAATCAAAAAAATGTACGAAATGAATTATAATACTTTTTTTTCGTGCATAGAACACATTAGTATAGATGAATTCAAGGGTACAGCAATCAGTAAAAAATATGAACTTTTTAAAATAATTTTTTTATTTCTTTTGTTTTTATAAGCAATTTAAAGACTGTTATTCATTGTTTTCACACAAAAATTCAAAACATTTTTTTGTAATTAAATTATTACTCTCTTATTAAAAATATATTTATTATCTTTAGTGTATGTATTTTTTTCCTTCTCTAGCTCATGCATTGAATTATATGATATGTTATATAAATCCAAATACTCATTTCTGTTTTCAAATAATGTAATTACAATAATAATTAATATATAATATATTGTTATATAAAATTTTACATATATTATGTTTATGTATTAATATAAGGCATTATTGATCCAAGTTATAAATTAATACTATAAAATTTCATGCATTAAAAATAATTTTGCAAAAATTTTACAAAACCGAATAAGTGAGTACGTTGAAATAAATAAAACACAATAATTCCATTCAACAAATTACTAAAACAACTTAAAATACAATAGCCAAACTATATTAAATTATGAAGTACCCTAAATGAAAATGAAAACATTGATTACTTCAAGTAAGTAATATTAGCTAAAGTAAAAAAAAAAATAAACAAAAATGATTTCAGATTATAAATTAATGTGGTCATTATTCGAATTAAAATCAATTAATGGATATCGTTTTCAATTTGTTGACACTAAAAATAAGTTAATGGGATTTTATTCTATTAATATATTTTGGATTTCAAGATTAGTTGTTTTCAACTTCTTATAACGCACTCATTTTCAATTGCTCGATTTTCTTTCGAAAAACGCAATAACAAAATTACGAATTCTTTTCAATATGTAAGATTTTAATCAATATTTCCATATATGAAAAGAAATGCAGAATAGCGAAACCAGTAATTTATATTCATTCCCGTTTTTTGTGAAATAACCAATTAAAACGAAAATGAGAAAAAAATTTTAGTGACTTTCATTGTCGTCCATTTTTTGGCTGCAATTTGCAAAAAATTATTACTGTAATAAATTAGCAGTTTTTTCCTCATTCATGACATTTGTATTTTCCTTTATGTTGAAACAGAACATATAATTAGACATCTTTTATTATTTTATTTAAAAATAATGAGTAAAAAATTAAATAAAAAAGTAGGTACATCAGATAGAAAGTCAACGTTCAAACGTTCTTCTCAAATTAGAATGAAATATGCGTTTTAATTACATTTCAAAAGTCAGTTAAAACAAGGGAATAATGAGGACCTCGAATAAATTAAATATAAAAAAGCATACATTTGTTTATTATTTTCAAATCATACTTTATGTTTTACAAATATATATATCTTTGTTATTTATCATGTTTTTAGAATCTAATCATCATATATACTGCGCATATGGGAAATACAGTTGACATGATCAAATAATAAATATTTATGATAAGTTGAATAACCATAAAACATTTTGTTAGTCTTAAAGTTCAACATGTGCAGGAGTAAAACCGATTAACCTGAAATTTTGCTTTGTTTATTTAATAATTTTCTTTAAAATAAATATATATTTGATTTTGAAAATCTTAATTACACATATGATTCTTATTTAGTTATTAAAACTGTGAATGAATATTTGTTTAATAATAAATTGTTTTTAGTATAAAATTAATAAATAAGATTTTCAAAAAATGCCTTTTTGTACGAAAAATTAAAATTCTTAGTTTTAGTTTTTTTTCTGATTTTAATATTTAATGTATAATTTATTATTGGAAATAATATTTTTAATTCATCACGAAATGACCCCACGAGTATAAAATTAATGTTATACGTTCTCTAATTATCATTATCATTATCATTAACTGGTATTATTTCTTTAACTGTTATGAATTATAGCTATATATTAATTGATTATTGTAGTGTTGTCAACCGAAATTAATTCATAATATTATATATATATTACTTGTTTATTATTATTATTAAACTATTATTAATACTCATTAATAAAAATTATAAATGGCTGATAATTTAATTTTAAGAATATTGGGACGTTTTCCTCAAGAATACATAAATATATAAAATTTTAAAATTCTAATAAGCTCGGAAATGAAGGAAAAATTCAATCAAACATATTATATTTTTAAATATGAAATAGACATTTTAAATAAAAATGTTTGAAAAAAGATATATGTACTAAATCTGAGTATTTTATTAGTTATTTTATGATCAGATATACATGATACCTTTTTCTATTCAAACATATTTCAAACCTCTAGATTCACCAAAATTTGCAGATTATCATATCTAAAAAAAGCCTATAATCCATCAATATCAAAAAGAAAAGCCAATAATACTTATCATTCAAATTGATAAAATTATTCTCATTCCTATTTTTCCAAGGCTGCACATCCAATTAATAAACATGTAGATCTGATGATGTTTTTTTTTCAAAATTGAATATAAATTCCGTGAATGACTGTAATTGTTTACCCAGGAAATTACCTTAGAAATCTCAGTAATCTAAAATGTGATATTGCGAAATAAATAAGTAAAAAGAGAAATAGAAAATTCTTCTGTTTGACAATAAAGTATTCAGTTACGTTATCGGTACATCAAGTTCTCATAATTAACTTAACTAATAGTTAAAAGAATATTTTAAATACATTAATTTATTGAAATATTTGTATCAATTATCTTCGACGGAATTAATTTCTAAATCAGACAACATTCTGCATAATTTTCGAACTTTAAATATGTCATTGTAAGCTAACCCTAACGATTAAAATTCTAACTTGTAAATAACTTTTCTTGTTTGTGATTAGAAGTTTCACGTTATCCACTGGAAAGTTAACAAAAATTACTTTAAAATGGAAAGACTTTAAGACGGAAAGTCATGAAACAATTCATTTTTCTATTTGAAGATCATCATTATCATCATTTGATGGCGGTTTAAAATTTTAATGATTCTGCACATTTAAAAATTTTATGATTGAATTTTGAAATGGAATATCCTCTGAATCATAATAAAGTTAAAATACATATTTTAGTACACAAAAGTTTTCCGTAAAAATTGTCGCGGGAATTATCTAAAATTAATGCTGTAGTTTTAAGTATCATGAAACATTGAAAAATAACATTAATACAATCTGCCAAGAGGAAAAACTTTTATTTAAAGATCAAAATATATAAAATTAATAATGATTGATTTAGGAGAAAGAGTACACTGAATACAATATTAAATATAAATACAAGTAAAAAATATGCTAAGAAATAGTTATCAAATGCATTTATCTTAAAACCAAATCAAATCAAATAATTCTAATATACTAGTTGAATTACGATTCAAAAATATAGTCTGAAAAAATATTTAGATTATAATTTTAGATTTTAATTTTCCATAAGAAATTTTAAGTAATTTTAATTTCTATGGCTGTAAAACGCTAATAAATCAAGAGTCTTGATTTTAAAATATTTAGATTATTGAGTTTAAATTTCTTCCCGAAATCAAAGTGTTGTTATATAATTGAAAAATTTCACTCTTAATAATCTTTTACCGTGTTCAAAAAAATGTGAAACTTCTATCAATAGAATAGAAATCTATGAAATAGAAAAGAAAGTTATGTGTATTTTGTTACGTAAGATCATCATTCACTCAATTCATTTTTGAAATGCAAATATTTGACAAAGCATTTAAAGCAAATAATATTTTTTTTATAAAAAAAATGCATTCACAATGTAGAATTATAAGGTTGCAATTCAAATATAGATTCCCAAGCCTTTCTGCAACTGAAATGTAAATAAAACCTTATTCTCCTGAATAAGATATCAGTATGTTAACTGTTTCAAAGGTAAAGATTACTCAACAGAACACTTTTAAAATGAATTCTGTCGCTTTTCACATATTTGATACTCATGCATCTAATATCAAATTTTTAATCCTATTTTTATTAAGAATTCAGAATAAATCATTTCATTCATTGTGTGACGGGCCCCTTTCATGTAAATAATATTTCATTTCTTTCTTTTTCCTGATAAGTTCACATATTTTTTTAATGGATTTGTATTCCATGATTGATTGAAAAATAGTTTTCAAAATTCATCATTTAGTAACACTCTTCAGATATGAAATAGTATCATCATGGATTTTCAAAGTTAAGGAAAAGAATTTGTAATTTATTCATTCTCCTGTATTGAAAAGAGAGAGATAACCTTAACTATATAAAAGAAATTTTCAATCTTGTATATTAATATAATATTTTTTTTTCCTTCTTTGAAATAAATCTAAACCAAGAAGTAATTTTAGAAATGCATCATGACTACAAATTTAAAAATCAAAGAAGACTAGCACGATGAATGGACTTTCTATTAATTCAAATAGGTTCATACTTTTGTTGATGATTACTTATTTGCATGGTATAAAGAATAATAATATGAAGATCCACTCTTCTATGAAATGAAATGTTTATTTATATTGATTAAAAAAGAATTCAAATAAAGATACGAATGAATTGTTATACTACTGAAGTAGAATGTAGGATCAAAATTACATATATATTTGTTCATTATTTCTTATATCATATATATTGCTTATGCAGAATATATTGTCTTATTGTTTTCATATGAGAATAGGATTTAGGTAATTTAGCATTCTGGTTCAATAAGAAAAAAGAATTGGCTTAACTGTACCGGATGCAATAGCTGATATATCTTTTTTTTAATACTCTTTTCTTATTAGAACGAGATTCCTTCTTTTAAGAGACCAAATGATATATAAATGCAATTTAGAAGGCATATTATTACAAGACTATGATTTTTATTGAAATATATATTCGCTCTATCAGTTTTAACGCTTTTAATTAAATAAATCACGTGTTTCTAACTATTCGAAACTTATGAAGGCGCATCAACAAGTGCTCGTAATTGGCTTCCAAGTAAATATAAATCTTGGGATTATTAAACATATTCTCTTCAGATTATTAAAGGCTGCTGACAATATGTCTTCAGTTAAGCCATTTGCATCATAAGCGGATATATGCGCGGAATTTTCCTAGCCATTATCCAAAGCACTGATGTGCGCGATAGTTTTATGTACTTAAGAACATAACATTATAGTGCATAGCTACTGCACACAGTTAATGGAAAATTATATGATTCCAAAGTGAGATCCATTTCCATGTTATATGACGGTTTCAGGAAGTTTTTTTTTTAAATCTTGGCATGATGCGTTTGAACAGTTACGTTATTTTCAAAACTATTCGCAAAGACAGAACGTTACACGTCTTCAACCAAAAATTAGTAGAAGTAATAATTGAACAAAATAAATCACAAATAAAAACATTAGCAACATAAGAAATGGCATCTTGTTCATCATGACCATCAAGATTTACTGGACAACATTTTTTTTTTAGTATCTACAGAAATAACTTCCTCTCAGAAGGCTCGTGAACGTTATGCAATTTATTAGTTACAAAAAAGTAGAAAAAAAATAATTTTATCTCTATGATATCTGCATTTTGCTATATGTTTTGACAATTTTTAAAAACTATCACACTGCGTAAAACTATTAAATTTAATTTCTCAAATTATCAAATTATTTTGAATGTATAACTTTATAGAACTAAATAAAAATTTAAATACTTTGTATGTCATTTGGCTTTTTGTTTTTTAATTTTTTTTTGAAATATTTTTTATCTTTATACATTCTTTTTTTTTTGTGATACGGGCAAATTTTCTAAAATGATACGGGCAAATTTTTTTCGAATGATGCTAATGGGTTAATATTAATGACTTTATGGTTATTTGAATTGAATTAACATCATTAACTATCTCATTTTTTTTCTCTTTATCACGTTTAATGTAGTAATGGCCCATGCTTGTCACCAGTGCCAATCACCAGTAATTAGCACTTGGCTGAGAAGCCAAAGGGGCCACCGATGACCGTCACTCCAGATATCTAAAAATGCATAGTTTGAACAAATGTCAATATTTATAAAAAAATTTTATTACCATCGCCAACATAATGGTGTGATAAAGTAATGTATGGTAAAACATATAAAAATATTTTAATTTTTAAATAAAATGTAAGTCTAATTGTTCTAGAACATTGTGACGTATCATATTGAAACGCTTCATATAAAGAAAAAGTGAGCTAATACAGTTTTTACAATATGTCCCGACTTCTTAGTAGAAACTTTTGCAATCATCCTTCTTAATTGTTTTGAATATTTTTGGCAACACTGCAAAATTTTTGCAAAGCTCTAGCCTTTCCTGGCATTGTTTTTAATTCTTGCCGTGTTTCTTAGTAAGTTATTACGTTGGAAAATGCAAATATCAGTTTCATTATCATGACATTTAGTTAACACGCTCAGTTCTATCATAATCACCAGTAATTGGCACTTAACTTGGTTGTGGCGCCATGGGAGTCACCGGTGACTCCATTAAATAATTTCATTAAAACTTAATTATATACCGTAACATATCTATTGTAGATGCTATTTCACCATTATATGTAATAATAACAGCATAATTAAAAAATCTCGTCGCAGTGTACAGACAAATTTCGTAAACTTGTGTGGCATTTAATATGTTAAACTATGATCCGGTATTTTTTTTAGCATGTGGCTATTATGGGCTTGCACCGTTGCACTATATAGGCTTCCCATCCATGAAATTAAGCTATTTGTCTTCTAATAAAGCAGCAGATAATTTTCATATTTTTTTGTGACACCCACATTTGTCCCCTTGTGTCACCCCACTCTTTGATGAATAGATTCATTGTTAATGAGGGGAGATGAGAGATGAGCATAAATGACGCCAATAGCTATTGGAATACCCTTATAAACTTTTTTAGCAACTCATTTCTTTGAAGCTATTCAAAAGGTGGAAGCAAATTTCCATCTTTATCACACATTCTAATGATTTCAAAATGTTATTTTAGGGTTTCACATTATTAAATGTTGTTTTAAGGCTTCTCTTTAAAAGGTCCAAAAATGTTTTTCTGGTACATTTTAACGAAATATTTTGCAAGTCACTTAAAAGCCCTTTTTTTTTTTCTGTAGTTAGTTGTACGAAGTTACGAAAGTAATTTTAACGTATTCATTAAAGTTTTCATAATTAATTATTAATCATCTATTCCAAAGTTTTTGAGATCATTTCGAATACTTTTCTGTATTGTGTAGGAGTAAACATAAAATATTAATAAATTTTACAATTTACACTTTAAAAATTTGCTTATTTGTTTGAGTAGACATTTCTAACAAAAAATTAATTACCCATTTTTTTTATTTGTATTGAATATTTTTAAATTAAGATTTGATTACTGCTGAATAAATTTATTTAATTTATACATAATTAATAAGTGGTGATCCCTCTGAATTCAATGTTCAGAGAAATTCACATGTTCTTTAATTAATCCTAGAATTAAGAGAGTAATTTATTTATAAATAAATGTTTTAATAAATAGTTAATTAGCAACCAATTCCATTAATTGAAATATGTTTATTCACTCAGATCAACTATTTAGTTTACGCTGTTAAAAATACTGAGTAACGTAATAGAAAGCAGCATAAATATTCTCAAACTGATTGCATTTACGAATGCCGTTTAAGTTCCTTAAATCAATGGCGTGGTGCTCATTGGAAAGTCCTTGAACTGAACCAGGGTGTACGTCGATGCTTCGTTGTCTTGGAGACTTTTCAATTTCTTTGCTTTGCAAAATTATTCTATGGACAAATTTTCCATATGCAAATAAATAAATAAATAAAAATATTTAAATAATTTTCGCAAACAAGTACAATGCTAAGACAATGAAAAACAAAATTTTCAATTCAATTTCAATCAAATACTTTCTTTCGACTATATAGGGTACTTTAAAAATTGAATTAATTTCTGCAATTTTGAATTCTATATAGGCTTATATGAAATTCTATACAAGCTTATTAATTAACTAATTAATTAATCTTTAATGCTATACCATTGCTCTTTCTGCTAATACATAAAGAGAAAATAAATGTGTGTGTTTTTTCAGTAGTATTTCATAAGAATTTGTAACTAGCCTTTCAAAAAAACAAACAAACAATGCAAAATAGAAATAAAAAGAAAAGCTGTAATATGAAACAAAAAATAATAGAAAAAATGAAATAGTAATAAAAAGAAGAAAATTTGAAGCTTTGTGACCACGAGACAGAAATTATTTAAAATTTGCACCTGATAAAAATCAAATACATATTGAATTTATTTAAATCGAAATGTTTGAATATTTTTTTTCGAGAGTTATTTGAAAATAAAAATAATAACGATATAGCTTGTTTTTCCCTGTTTTCTCATCATACATAGTCTTTTATAGTTTCAAACGTAAAAATGCATAAATCAAGCATTCATTTAAACACATATAATAATAAATTCGCACATGTAATAAAATATAAATATTTATTATTAATGATTGATTAATGTGTATGTTTTTAACTATCATTTTTCACACTTCTTCAATTTCGTTAAAAATGGGTATTGTGGCTATGAAGAACTTAAGAAGGTTTCAAGAAATCTCTGTATTTAGAATAACATTTTCTACTAAGAAGAATAATACTTCATCCCTTATCAAATGAAAGTTAGTTGAGAATATCCTATAAACATCTTATATTCAACTTTGTTAACTTCTTTAAGCTAAATAAAAATCGATAATGATATCATTAATCTTATTATTTATAAGAAATTATATCTGTACTGTTTCAAAAATATAGTTTTTATATATTTTCGTATGTTTTCGTAAGAGAAACTATATTTACTCAGACCATTTATATAGAAAACACGACGATCATTTGATATGTTTAACAGATAAATGTTCTATTTCTGAATATAAATGGATAGTAATATGATCTGAGTGTATAATTATGAACTCCTACGCCAAAGTCTTATTAAACCTTAAATTGTATATTCTTAGTAGCTTATACAGTTTAAGACTTTATTTCGGTGATTTTGTTTCGAAATCATTTAACATTTGAGATAATAATATATTCTGCCCTTCAAATTACATCTGAAATAGAATATGTATGATTAGAATCGAACTGTTTACATTCACTATCTAAAGATATATTAAATCTTGTTAAAAGAAATCAGAAGAAAGATATCATAATACCAAAGATGTAGAAGTGAAAAATTAAGTATATTTTTGACTTTGACTAAATCATTAGACTTAAAGTTCTTATTAAAACGACATTATTGCATCGACAATGCTGATTTCAGAACAGAAACTGATAAAAGTTTTATTGAAATAGCAACAAAATACGAAACCCCGCAAAATGTAGCCGTTTCGTGGGGAGACATTTATCCATATTAGACCACATTAAACAAAGCATATAAGATTTCGATATACGTCATTCCATTTTTGTTATGTACTCAATTATATTTGAATTTCTCAATTTGTTTATTAACTGGAAAACATGTTTAAAAGCAACTTCAACAAATTAATTTTTATAAGCAATACTTTTCTAAATATATAGAATGAAAGATATCCTCTCAGAAATATAATGAGTTGTAAAATTGTTTGAAATCATAATTGGTATAGGTCTTTTTTGTAAACAATTTTAATTCCTCTATAAATAAAATAGGGAAGTAATCCTAGATGAATAAGAATAAAGAACAAAAAAAAATACTTGAAAACATCAATTCAATTATTTATTTTGAGGTACAAATTACAACGAAAGAATTGATTAGCAACAGAATTTAGTTAAAAACCTGTTTTTTTTAATTATTAGAAAATATGTTTACTTTATAGTCATAATTTTTCAGGTTTTCTCTGTCAAAGCACTTGATATAATCGATTTCTATAAGTTTAAATAATTTGTACTTTTCGGTTTCAGAAATTTTCTATGGCTAATCAACTTCTCTGAAAACTTACTAAAATAAAGAATGAAAATAAGTTTGAAAATTATGATTTTTTGGAAATTTATGAATTATTGCAATAAAAATGCTTTCTTTTCAATTTCATATAAATTTTATTATTTAAATATTTCTTTATTATTAAATTACTTAATTATTATATTATTTATATATTAAATTATTTGGTTTTAGGAAGTTTTATTTTTCCATGTAAAAAGATTTTAGATTTCATTATATTTAACTAGAAATTAAATATTGGTCAAATTAAGAAAAAAAATTGTTCTTTTTAAATTTTTCATTTTTTTTTAAAGTTATTCAGGAAATAGAATTTAGCA
>JAPMOR010082017.1:141337-171080 GCA_026543865.1 Argiope aurantia
CAATAAAAATAAATAGCAGTAAATAAAACAATATCAAATTTGAAAGATTTGTGTATTTGAATCTACTTTCGATAATTCATATATCTTCCTCGTCAAGAGTTCCTCAAGGTAATCTGCTGATGAAATTGCACGATTATAATTCAAGAAAATAGATATTTTATATTGTATTTTCTTTTGCAATATCATTTCGACTACCATCTCTTTTAATCAAGCTCGTACACTTTTCATAGCATTTTGAAAATTAACAAACAACTTATCAATAAGCAATCATATGTAAACTCCAGTGAAAATAATTTCTTAAAACCATGAATGTTCTATGACAGTTAAGCTTTTTATTAAGAATAAATCCACAAATGCATAATGATCTATCCTAAAGTAAAATAATAAAAGATTTTAATTTTTTTTCTCTTAAAAGTTATATCTCCAAATTCTCTTTTAAACAAGAAAATATCTTTACCTTACGTAAGTCGGAGCTCGAAAATATTTGAGTCTAAAACAAGAAAAGAAAATGTTGATCGCCCCCAACTCTTACATTTTATTTACTTTTCCTGTCATCTATGCTTTTCTTTTTCAAATCATTTTTTTATCGTGGTATTTATATTTAAGCCCAATGAACCATAAAATATGGAGTCTTATATTACGCTCATCAAAAGCAATTTTAAGTAATTACTGAGATACTTCGGAGTCAAAAGCAATTTTCAGAAGAGGACTTATAGAACTTTGGGATCTTGAAAACAAAGACAATTTTAAAATACTTTCTATTGGCATATCAGCAAGTGCAATGTTACAGGCAAGAAAATTAAAGTAATGCTTTAAAAAAGAAATAAATATAAAGCTTTCAGTGGAATTAGGATTTTCAATTTATCGAATCGATTCCTTCTTCGACTTATGACTCCGTAAATATACGCCTTGTTTTTGTCTCTGTTTAATGAATATTGATATTTTAATGTCTCTTAAGTTTCATGGCTGAATTCTAGCAATATTACTAACCATTAAAATATCGCGGGTATATTTATGATTAACATTGTTTCTCCCTTTTGTTTGGCCTTATGATTAATATTTACTAAACTTCACTCTAGTAAAGGTGCCTACTGATCAGCAATTATTATAATGCTACGATACAAAATAACTATTGATTATTGAAATATCAACTAGATGAACAATGACCTCAAGTGAATAGGAAGATAACACAGCATTTACAAAAACTTAAATTTTTGAAAGATAACAATTTTGTTTTCTTTATTTTGCTTTGAACTATAAAGTTCTCTTTTAGAAACTTAAATAAAAATTAAAATTGCAAAATTTTAGTAATTAATTCTGTAATATAAGACACACTAGATAAAATTCAAAATGCTTCTCAAATAATAAAAGTCCACCTGTGATAAAATTTCAGTAAAACTGCGAGATAGGAAACCACCTGAGAGAAGAACCTATTTCTAAACTTGAATCACTACAAATAAAAATCATGTGTTGGAAACTTTCCTTACAATTTTTTTAATATATTCTTTAATTTTTAGAAACAATTATTTGCTAACTTATACCTTATATATACGCTGCTAATCGCCATTAATATGTTCGAGAAATGATATTTTCATGCGAGTATTTTTCGCTAATCTATTGTGTTCAGCCTCATTACTTTTAGAAAGAATTACCGTAAAATTTTAAAAGAACGTATGAGGTTACAATTAAAGAAAAAATAGTTATCTGATTTCCTGAAATTTTACATTTGATATAAACTTTTATTAACTTTAATATCCTCATGAAATATAGTTTTCTTTGTAGTTTTTGAACTTTCATAAAGAGAGAGGGGTGCTTCCCATTAGACTTTCTAATATTAATACTATGTCGTCCACATGTCTAATTGGGATTCTTTTGTTTGGCGTCTTTAGAACTGGTTCAGATCATTCCGCCTGCAGATAGTTTTTGAGGAATACCAACGTGCTGATGCAGTCATTTGCCCAATATTTTCAAGTATGTGGTGTGGTCGTCACTTGCTTGATAATTTTTGCGGGACACCAACGTGATGTTAACAAAACATGATTCATTTTGAGCTTAGCTTCGCCATTTTATGAAGATAAAGGAGTATTCCTTTACTATATCGATCTTCAGTGATCTAATACTTCTCTAAAATATGAAAGAACTGGACGTATATTTCACTCCTAAAGATTTTTTGCATCTGAGTGATCACTGTCACACATATAAGAATAGACAAACAGACTATCTATTCGTATATTTGGACTAAATAAGAATGATGATGAAGAAGAATATGAAAGATTTGTCTCATGTTTTGATCATATCTGCAATTTTGATAACAAATGATTAGATTAAAATTTTATCTACATAACTTTTAGAGTTTTAGTCCTTTTGAGCTCCTAATTTAACGGTTGGAACTTCCTTTCATCTGATTTTGATCGAAATTTGATATAGATCCTTGACTTAAGTGTAAAAACCACGTAACGAACTTCATACAAATAGACCATTTTGTTTTTCGAATTATTACAGTTATAAACAAAAGGTTACAGTTGAAACTGGTTTCAAACATATAACAACTGCAGATGTTTCGAAGTTTAGGCGTCGATTTTTTATTCAATGTGCAATCTTTATATATCAAAAAATGCAAATGTTTATAATTACTCTTTAGTTAAATCACACATTAAATTTTAAACCAAAATGAAAAAATGAAACCTCTTTAATATCACCATTCGTATGAAGTAGTTCTCATTAGTTAAATTATGACTTTAAAAATAATATTTATCTTATAAAAAATAATTAGTCAATGGCCAAAAGTGTTTGAATTAAAGGGGAAAAATCATGGGTTTTAAAAAAATTATAAGTTTAAATGGTGAAGAAATGTAAAAACAACGCCGTTAAGAAATTATATTAGATATCCCATGTTATCTATCAAATGTTAGCCAAAATAAATTACAATTATTTATCAAACTATAAAATTAATCATGATTGGAAAAATTAATTGAATTGCCTAAAATTATCTTCTGTGCTATTTATATGCATCAGTATCTGTTCTTGAGAAAATAAGTTAAAAATATATAAACGCAATAAAAATGTCAACGCTATTTTCTGACAAAAGAATAAATGTCTGCATTTCCATATTTAAATAAAAAACTGAATGAACAATTAGCGTCAGTGTTGCTTAAATCTTTCATCCCTAAGATCATTCAAGTTCAGGTACCTTAGAATACTGGAATGCCCAAGCTTCTTTTTCAGACATAAGAAAAATTCCCTGACCCTTCAAAAACGGTACAGTGTTGTTAAGAGATTGATATACAAAAGAGAACCCCCTTAACTGATGGCTACTTATCAAATGTATGCTCGGACATACTTTAAGTGTTCTCAGAATCCTCCCCATTCCATAAATCATTTGGGCGACGGTCTTTAATGAATGAAACATACGCCTCGAATATTCAATCAATCGCAATAAAGGAGGGAAGAACTTCACAGTAGTATTTAGGTGTCAGGAGCGCTCTCAATTATTTATTTGAACGGGAGCTCGGGTTTTTCAGTATTGATGGAGTTAAAACTCAACTATAGAGCATTCTGAATCATCATACTTTACTTTCAACAAATTATATTTGAAAATTAATATCGATTTTAAAAACCTAAATGTTGAATATTCGGATATAAAACTGAGCATTGATTGAAAACATATGGTTATCATTTTTCGTTGAATGACTTTGTATACAGTGAAGAATCATATGGTTTAAGACAAAGAAGAATAGGCAATTTTAAATAAGATAAGACGATAAAAATTATTTCATACAAATGATATTGATTTTTTTTTCATAACTACAAAAAACATAATAACATACATACAACAATAACATGGAGTATGAAATATGAATACAAAAATATAGTTCAAAATCTTAAGTCATTATCTTTCTTCATTACATAACTCTAAGAAACAGATGCTAAAATAAACATTTTATTTTAAATTTTATTCATACTACATTCATATCATAATATTTCAATTTCAGTGAATACATATACATTTTTCAATAAGAGATTCAAAGTCTAAAAGAAAACGAGAAACGTTTGATATCGTTTCGTCTCATCCGTTTTCGGGAAATGATTTTAAAAATTAATCATTCAAATAAAACTAAAAAAAAACCGTACTTTAATAATCTTTTCTATTTGAAAGACGGAAAACGATATTGTATTCAAACAAAAATTCCTTTTATATTTATCAGCAGAGAGAGTATCTAATAAATTTTCCTGTCTGGATGAAAAATACTTTCTACATTAATGTGTAAATTATCAAAAAGAGACTTTGATCAGAGCCAGACGGATAATATTTGATTTTAAAATATCCCTGAATAAAAGTTATAAACCAAAGTTCTAAAACTGTTATGGAGTGAAATATTCACTACATTAAAATGAATGAAAAAATAAGTCTATCCATAAAAATAAATATAGTTTCAGGAGATTTGAATTCCCATCATCAGAGCGTCTAAGCTCTATAAAGCCATATATTTTTAAGAATCATTACATTTTAACATACTTAAATTTAATTATATATATATTAATGTACACAACTTCAATCAGATGTTTTGATTTTTCTCTTTTCATAAACTTCTAAAACTATTATTAGCATGCATTAATATTTGTGCAGGACTGTATTTGATGAAACGGTGGAGTGGTTATGATGGCAAACAAGCGGTTTCCTTTTTTAAGTAAATTATACGCAGAATTCCAAAATGAATCGTGCTTACTCGTCTCCTGTGCAAATATCTGATAATTATCAAAGTTGTCTCATTGGAATTTTAATAAAAATAAAGTCATCACACTTATATACACTGATCTCTTATGACATATCAGAACAAAAAAAAAAAAAAGGAAGAAACTCTACGGACGAAAAGCACTTTCTAACTTTAAAAATAATAATTTATTACCATATATATGTTGTTAAATAATAATAATTTATTATTATGTATTATTAATTAATTTATTTAATAAAAATATCGCAACTGTATACACTGATTTCTTGTGAGATATCAGAACATTAAACTAAAAGAAAGTAAACTCTAAGCGCGGAAAGCACTTTCTATGAACATAATAATTTTATTATTACATTGTTAGATAATAATAATCTATTATTTATTATTAATTACTTATTTTAATAAAAATAAAGTTAACACAACTATATATATTGAATTTTTGTAAGCTATCAGAACAGAAAATTAAAAGTAAACTATTTTTATTATGTTTATGTTGCTAAATAATAATAATTTATTATTAATTCTTTATTTTAATAAAAATAAAATTACTACAACTACACTCACTGATTTCTTGTGAGCTATCGGAAAACTAAAAGAAAGGAAACTCTAAGGGTGAGAGGCACTTTCTAACTCTTAACATAATAATTTATTATTATATTTATGTTGTTGAATAATTATTAATTTTAATAAAAATAAAATCATCACAAATATGATTTCTTGTGAGATTAATGTTCTGATATCTAAAAGTAAACTATTTTTATTATGTTTTATTTATATCAGAACATTAAACTAAAAGTAAGTAAACTCTAAGAGCGAAAAACACATTCCGTCCTTTCCTAAACATAATTTTCTTTAAAAGCAATAAATACCTTACAGTAACCTTGAAAAAATGTTTTCTTTTAAAGAAATAAATTTACATTGCAAATTACGAAACTAAATTACTTTATTACTTTAATTACGAATTGCAAAACTCTGTGTCTCATTTAAAAATTGCATACATGAAATTTAATGAACTCTTTTGGTAAAAAGTTAGCACAACAAGAAATTTGAATTTTAAATTTGAAACGTAATTTAAAATTATATTGACTGGAAAATTCATTGAATATGATTTTATTGTTGTTTAAATAAAACAAATTCGTTTTAATTCAGTTAGTTTTAAATCAGGGTCCATTCAGTAGAATGAAATGAGCAATTTTTTTTTCTCTGTGGAAGCACTGGGGATTATATTTACTATTTTCACCATTTTTTTATAAGAATAAAATGAGCAAGGAAAATTTCATGAAAAATCCACAAGAGTTTTTTCCCCCTCCAATTCAACATATTTTGACAATAAAGCATGTTTAAGTTAACTACGTTGCATATTGGCAAGAAAAGAATGTTCTTTATATTTGCAACGTTGCAAAATATTTTGAATTTCTTTTGTTAAATTGTTAAAGATCTACATTTTGGTGATAAAATCATATGCCAAATTTCATCTATATAACCTGTAATTTTCATTTTTGCCTTTATGTATATTTACGGACAGACAATTGCAATAAAAACAATTGTATGTATCTACAATTCTAGCTAAAAAAAACTGTAAACTAAATTTCACCATTTACTCTCGTTTTCGAGTTATCACCGATGTCAACGAGTTATATCGAGTTATCACCAGTTAAAAAAAATAGATTTTTTTTTTACAAAGTTTAATAAAATTTCGAAATCGAATTTATTAATGAATAATAATTTCAATCTTAAACTCTGATATAAACTATATAAATTCAATAAAAGTATATGCGGCGAATCTATGCAGTGATTAAATATCTAGTTAATGACAACTGACACAAATTTAACAAAAAACATTTTTTTTTGAAAAAAAAAATGTAAAACTAAATATTTTAATTTTAAAAAAAACTTGTGGATATAAATATCAAGGTTATTTTTACTAAAATTGATTTTTCTTGCATAAATGCATAAGATTTGCAGTTGATTGTCATATTTTGTTCAAACGTAATTTATCAATCCTAATCTTTGCAATATGAAAAGTATTATAACAATTATGAAAGCAAGTGAAGAGAAATGTAGTTAAAAAGTAAAGGTAGATTATTTATTTATTTCTGATAAATATAAAAATTATATACTATTTTTAATAAATTATTATTGCACACTAAATTCTATTAAAGTAGCTATAATAATCTTGGTCTCGTATTCCAATTAATGCGATTTAAATCAATTATTTTATTTTCCCAGCATTTTCGAGAATTTCACTAATGTAAGCCACAGCCCATTGATAAATTATAACATCAAAAATAAATCCCTTGATTTTTAACTTTAGTTATTAATAATTAAAAATTAATGCTACTTAGAATTTCCTGAAGAATTGCAAGAGCACTTTCATTTGACGCTAGTACCTCTGGCGCCATCTATCAGGATCAATCTGAACTTGGCAGCAAGATATAATTTCCTTTAAATTTTCGTTCATTTAAGTTATAACATGATTTCTAATAATTTTTCGTTACTTGTCTCTTTACCTGAAGCAATATCGTGATGGCAAACGATAATAGAAACGCCAATTTTTGCTTTTCTAATTTAAATAGATTTTAAATTAATATTTATGAATTAATTAGATATGATTAAAACATTACAATGATAATTTTCATGAGAGGCTGATATTTATGTGTCAGTTATTATTATTAACAAGAACTAGCAGAAAGGAGAAAATTATTATGTATTATTTGTTGAATTTTTTTAAATTTTGCTTATAGAATGATTTCAAAAAATTTTTCAATCCGTTTAACCGTAGAAAACAGTATCATAGAGGTTTATAGTAGGAGAAAAAGAATCATAACTTACATCTTATAAGAAGAATAAAAAATATAAAAACAAAATAGAGAATTATTTTACGTGAGTTTATAAAGTTTATATTCTGTTATACTTATGATGTAAAAGTTAATAGGATAAATAATAAATAATAATATTATATAGATCATAATATTTACAGTTCATATGTGAAAACAAAATTATGGATAAAATATATTTGTTAATGAATATGCTTCTTAAATATTAAATACAAATTTTTTTAATTTCCTTCAAAAGCCTTACAAAATTTAAAAGAAAACAAGAATGCTGATTTGATAAAGATAAATGTAATACACATTTAATTTAAACTTTAAATCTGTTAATTTGTGGTTTCTAGAAAGGTAGCAAGTTTGACGATTTAAAAAAAAAAATTTAATCTATCAGTTTTCTATTTCCCCATTGTTTCTACACTTAAAATCACATTTCTGAAATTAAATTTTAAATTATCAAGTTGAAAAAATAGGCATCTTTTATCTATTATAATTATGCTTCTTTAAATATTGATTACTTATTAATTATATATAAGAAAAAAAGGAGAACCAAAATATTTGTTTTCGTGCCCAATTACAAAAGATAGCAGAGATCCCAAGGCTGAAAGTGCTATTCTTAACAAGAAGAATATCAATAACTGCTATTTAAAATTTTATTTATAAGATAATTTCAAATAGATTTATTTGAAATACTTTAAGAAAGCATATTATAATAAACAATTTATAAACGAAACAATATTATATATGTGTGTGTGTGTGTGTGTGTTTTCGTTTATAAATAATTTTACTAAGTTTTATTTCTCACATAACTTAAGTAAAATGTAATATTTGTGCATCAATTGTTACGCTTTTCATAAGATGTATATAAAATGTAATAAATTGATTGACAAAATTTAGTGTATGTGATAGCGCTTGTTGAAGACATAAGCTTCTTGTAGTTGCTTTTTCATCAGTGCTAGTTGTTGTCATTGTGAAATAGAGTGGATAAATGGATACATAGGCTCCCATTAAAATCACCAAGCAATGTATGAAAAATTTTCAAATCTTATTCTATCAAATAGGTATAAGCCAAAATTCAATGCACAAATTCACATCGCTCAGAAATCTGAGATATTTCGAAAAACGACGCTTTTTTACATTCTATATGAATTTTATTATTTAATGAATATTCTGAATCCATGCGACAGTTTCGGCTACGAAAAACTTATCGAAGAAGCTCATATGAAATGTATACACTGTATTTTATCAGAGATAGTCAAGTGATTTTATAAAGCAAATTTTGAGTTCGATTATATTAAAATTTCTTTTTCATTACAAGTTCTGATACAAAAAATATCCGTTCTGTAATTGAGGACTAAAGCAATAAGCATAGTAAGTGCCAAAATCATTAAATATTGAAAAATCTCAAAAAACTGATCACATTAATTTAAATGCTCAAACTTGCAATCTCCTGTCGCGCTCTTTTGAACTGCTTATAGGAATATAATTTTGAATTGAAAGGAATGCTTAGAAGAATATCATTCATGATTTTCAAAATCAGCATTAAACATATGTATTTAAATTTAATTTAACTTATTTCACGTTCGCAAAGATGGAATTTTGTAAATCAATTTTCCTCTCACTTCTTGGCACTCACAATTGTGTTATGATGATATCATTTTATAAAAAATATTTTTAGAATTTAATTATTAGTTCAACAATTAATACAATTAAATTTCGATTTCATACAAGGGGATATGCGTGAATATGGAATAATGAATCAAAAAAATATAGATGAATAATAGTTGAATTCGAAATTAAGCACTAAATGAGAGTACAGTTGGATTATTTAAAAAAAATGTCTACTTATTCTATTTACTAATAAAGGTATTTTTTTTAAAAAAAAATAATAAAATTCCTTACGCTACATTTTTATTAAATTTAATTCTGAAAAAGTATGGAATTTTTTGATTAATTAATCATTTTCCCTTTTTATTTCCCTTACTTATAAACCATCAAATTTATCTATAAATAAAATATAACTGTAAAACGAATAAAATGTTACCTTTTCTAATCATAAAATCACAAAACTATTCATAGCAGGCACGAAACTGCAAGCTCATAAGTATTTCCTCTTTTTGATGTTCTGATATAAAAAAAAAATCGATGAATGAAAATTAGATTTATGATCACACTTTATAATTTTATTTATGAAAAAATAACTTAACTAAAATTAATCGAATCACATTAATCTTCCATCTTTCTGCAACTCTGACAATTTAATAATTTGAAAGATTAAAATGATAAAGGAACTAACTCAATCTATCCCAATTAAAACATACATGTCTACAACATCAATGGAACTCCCTCACCAATTCATACACCCTCACCAAGTCATAAACTCCCTCTGTTAATCACTTAGAGAACCATTATACCGTGAACCTCCCCCTTGCTTGCCCAATCAATAGGCCCTACTCTCTCAAGAAGGTGATTAAATTAATGAAATTTCAGGAGGCGTTTACCTATTCAACACGAGATTCATCAACCGTTGATGAACGGTGTCAACCAAATTCAATTAAACACCCACGCGTGATGAAGCATATTTTTCACGAGCTTAATCAACCCTCGGTCAAAACTCTCTGAATTACCCTAGGATGGTTTGCTTCTGGCGTTGTAAAGGGGACTTCAAAAGGCGATTGTCTATAGGGTCAAATATAAACGATGTAAGACTGTCGTTGAAAATTGCTGAAGTGGCTCCACAAAGGAATATCATAAAGGTTTATCGAATTTTTAACCCTCAACAGGTTGCCTCTTAAAGGATTTTTGAGTGTATTCATGTGATAGAAAATAAAATATACTGCAAAATATCATGTTTGCAAAAGGAAATTTCAATGGGAAAAAGGGAGCGTTATGGACTAAGTAATTCAGGAATATACAGGGTGTTTATTTAGTCCCGGAAACATTTTGATGTTTAATAACTCATAAAATAATAAAGATAGATTAAAATTAATAACATAAATGGTTAAATAGACTCAAAAAGTTTCATGACCCTTGTCAATGAATGTGAACCGCTGATCTCACAGATATTCTAGGATTGTGTAAAAATGTCTCTCTGACACTCTCAACATCAAAATCACTTGTGCAAGGACGTATGGAACGTTTCTTATCTGCGATACTTCCAATTTCTAGAAAATTCTTTTTCCACCGCAAGATGCTGTTTTTGGATGGAGGATCTTTTTGGTAAATTCTTCTGAAATTTTTCTGTGCTTGCACTATCGATTTCGTTTCTATGAACCACCATAAAATCTGTGCTTTCTCTTATGGTGCATGCATTCTTCTTAATATCAGCTCGAATAAAACATCACATACAAAAGTACTACATAGAACAAACACATCAAAAGTAAACATAACATTTCAATAGTTGCCAAAAACAAAAAGAGAGAAAAATGCAATGAATAAGCAGACGATATTTAGAAAAGTACAGATATTTCGACTGGAAAATGAAATTATCTGAAATTAACCAGACGCGCAGACGATATTTACAAAAGTAAAAATATTCAAACCTGAAAAGGAAAATATATGAGTTATTCCATCCATAAATGCCATAAGTTTGTTTATATCTTCATTATTTTATGAGTTATCAAACATCAAAATAGGTCCGGGACAAAATAAACACCCTGTATTTATTTAATGAAAAATAAAATGCATTACAAGCAAGGAAATTTGCAAAAGAGAATTCCAATGAGAGAATTTTTTTTTATCATCTAAATGATTTACGAATATATTTATTTGATAGAAAATAAAAATTAAAAAAAAACTTGAATTTGAATTATATATATATATATATTGAAAAAGTCATAACCCAATCAGAAGGAATTCATCTCCTTGTTTTTTGTCTATACTTTTCATATAGTGTATTGGGCTCATTTATTGCATGCAATACGAGGAATTTTACGCAAGTAATAAAGTACTAATATTTTTGTAATTAATACAAAAAAGTTTATATTTAAAAAAAAATATTTATTTTTATTTTTGCTTTTAATTTATTTGATTAGATTATAACATTGACATTATTTCCAGTTTACCTATTCATGTAGAAATCGGTTATTACTAATTTGTATTTACTTAATATGATAATAATTTTGTTATTTATAATTATTTTTCATTAAAAAAACCCTTTTCAAATTCCACATTTGTAATCACCAGTTCTGAAGGAGTTTTTGTACAAAATCAAATATTTTATTTATTTATACAGAGTAACAAATTAATTTATCATTTAATTTTCTTTAAATTGCATTATTGTGACAGAAATGTAAAATGAATCAACTTTCCCATGACAATTTAAAATACACGAAACATTTCCCATTCTCAACCTTGTAAAATATGAGTCATCACCCCAAAAAATGGTTCTGGAAATTCATTGATATAACTTTCAAATCTAAGCTTTCTTGCATACAAATATAATACCTTACATTTTGTGTTTCGTAGTATTATTATATGATCCAAAAACAAAGTATATATTCTGAACGTTTAATTTTCCACCTTCTGAGCCCAAACCTTGTTACAGATTCTCTTGATCTTATGCTAAGTTTCATTTCGTAATGTCTTGCTTTTTTTTAAAAAAATTCTGCATTTGAATGCCCTCATATACATAGACCAACAGACTGTTAACCTTACTATAATAAACTCACATTCCAAATTTAATCCATTTGTTCTCAAGTTCAAAGATATATATAGAGAATTTTCATACGAATAGTTTTTTTAATTCATTCTCATTTTATTTTCTAAAAAGCAGAATTTTAAAATTACTTTCCTCTTTTTAATTTACTTTTTTTTATTTGCCATCATTTAAAATTCCAATTTAAATTATGCATACAAATTATATGGAATTAATTTTTTGACTAATCTTCAAAGCAACAACAAAATTTAACAATCGGAAATATTAAAAACTTCGAAATTAAATTCTTGGTAGTTTTTAAGTCAATAAATCAACAGAAATTCTAAATCATACCTTAAACATATTTTTATTCATTGATGCCATAATAGCTGGAAATTCAAGCAATTTATGATTTTTGAGCATTTGATTCGGATTCTAAAAAGTCATCCTTCCGTTTATCATTCAGACTTATATATATAGAATTTCCATTATAGTTCTTAATGTCTGACGGTATTAAAAATTTGTTACATTAATTGTATTAAAAAAACTTTTGTTTAATTGTATGCGATATAGTTAATAGCATATGCATTTATTAGCAGATTTTTGCAAAAATAAAGAAATTGAAAATAATTATATTATGAATTATGTATTCGATAGAAATGTTCAATTCAATATTTACGAGTTATAAAAAAACTAAAGAAAAACTCTTTTAAAAAATGCAAAACAAAAATCTTACAATTAATTATATTACTATAGTTTTGCTTATTTGCTTTTGATATTTTTAATCTTTAATTGCATACGAAAAATTAATCAAAAATATCTGCATCTACTTTGATCCATAGTTAATTTCTTTCTTGTTAGTGGTGCCATCTTTGAAGCAATGAGTACACTATATATTCTTAAATGGGTGTTTAGTTAATAAAATAATATGTAGATGGCAGAGACATCAAGTTTTATTCTCCTTTCTCTTTTAAATGAAAAACATTGATTCAGCATTTTAAATGAAAGCTAATTTCTCTATTTAAACAAATATAATTAATAAAATATTTTTCATTATTATTAAAAATTTTAAACTCTAATAAATGTTGATCTCGTGGACAAAAAAAAAAGTTGCATTTAACACTCTATGATTGAAAATCATTTTCGTAGCTGCGGGATTAGAACGTTAGGAAGAAAATATGAAAAAAATATATTAAAAACACACAAATAAAAGGATGATAATAAAAATCTCTAATCTGAAACTTAACTGTTTTCTAATTAAACTATTTTTTATCAATGCGAGACAACTTTTAAAAACATTATATTTTGACACAATATCACCATCTAATATTTCTTGGAATGGATTTTTTGATTCCATTTTTGTAAAATAATTAAATCATTTCAATATTTTAGAAAATTAATTTTACGAATAATTTTTTCTCGAGAGATAAAATGAAATAAACTTATTGGTGAATAATTCGATCAATATTAAGATATTGAAATATCTATACAGTATCTTATTTACAATCACTTTATAATAATGATTCACTAGTGACTTTTATATGTAAACTATCAGAAAAATGTAACTTTTTTATGTTAATTATTCATTTATTCAGAACAATAAATGATTCAATCAACTGATTTGTTTTCATAAAATAGCCTTTTTTTATTATTAAAAGAAATCACTCCAAACTATTAATGTCAGATAGTGCTGCCATCTCGTAAGAAAATATTTTAAGAACAGGTATTTGAAGATATTAACTGCAGGGGAATAAGAAAATCACAAATAAAGGAATAAGTAAAAGTAATAAAAAATGCATGATGGCATTTAAATAAATATAATTATTACTTAATGACCAAAATATTTATTGGCACTCAGCCATATAATTTAATTTCATTATTTTCATACCATTTAAATTTCTATCATATTCTAAATTAAAAAGGATTTTTATCAGTTTGATCCGTAGCAATAATAGATTTGTTTTGCAATAATAATAGAGCAATAATAGATTTGTTTCCATAAATTTACTTCAAATAACTGAAGTATAATAGCACTTTATTTCATTTCATAGACTTTACATACTATTCTTTTTTATATAAAAAAATCTTCCAAATTAAAAATAAATGGAGAATTTGGAATTAAATATTAAAATGAACATTTCTTTTTCAATTTAGAAATTTTTTAATGAATATTAATTAAATTTACTGAAGTATATGTTGCATTTTAATTAAATATTCTATCTAACGGATTTAAAATATAACTATTTTTATCTGCCTAGTAAAAACACTTGTTTTGTTTTCCTGTATTTCTGTACGGACTTTTCAATAATATTATTTTTTTTCAAAAATCTTTCAGAAAACATATTTGGTAGAAACTAATGGGACAACTGCTATCAGTCTATAAATCAATTAATTTTCAAATTAATGATGCGAAATATGCGAATATGAAATATCATTTCTAAATGATATGATTTTGGTTACTTCATATCTTATTCAAATGGGATGTATTTTTGGAAAATTATGTATAAAAAAATTCGTAAGAATGTATAGAGCTGAGCATCTATTGATGTAGGAAGGGGGTTTAAAAATCAACTCCTCCTTGAACTTGTCATACAAAGAAAGATTTTATATAAAACATTTTTTTGAATAAACACAAAATAAAAATTAGTATACTATATTAAGAGTAAGTTATCATTTTTACAGAAATAATCAATTCGAATGTTCACTAGTCCTTGACACGATTAACTAATTTTTATATAACTTCATCAATTTCTTGTAATAACTCATTTAACAAACATAAAACATCTAGTTGTATATTTTATTTGTTTAATAATCGGTTATTCCTTCAAAGTGGTTATTAAAAGATTTTTATTTTATGCCAATTTGAGTTTTTAATATTAATTTCTAAAAATATTAGTAAATAAATTGTTACTTATTACAGGTTAACTGTTAATTATTAAAAATAACAACAAAACAAAGTTCTGACTAATTCGACAATCGAAAGTTTTTTTAAACAACTATATTTGAAAATGATAACAAATTTCTAGATAATTTTGAATAATCTCATTGAATCTACGTATTTTGGATATCTTGGGCTGTATGAAACACATTAAAAGAAGCCTACTGGTATGGAGTTATTTATAAATAAAATTAAAGCCACGTTTTTTTAACTATATAAAAAATGTATGCAAATTGGCTTTACTAAAGATTGATATCAGAATTTTTACTTAACGTATTCACAAAACGTATAATGGGAGCATTATTTCCACAATGATCAAAGGGCTTTTAGAAATTCTTATAATTTAAAGTATTTTTGCAGAAAATCTATAAAGAAATATTTTTATCTGAGTAAACTGGCTAAATTAAAAAAAAAAATAATGGCACAAAATTAGATACAATATTCATCCGAATTTGTATACCATTTTGACTATCGAAGATATTCTTCAAATTATGTGTTATTAGGGAACAATCAAACATTTTCCACTACAACAAAGTTTTTTCGGGTGTACAGATTTAAAAAAAGAACAAAATAAAAAGCATTAATTTGCTTTATTTTTAATTCACATGCAATAATATAAATTTTAAGCAACGAAACTACAGATTTTTTTTCTTTTTTTTAAATATAAAATAGAAATATATATTAAAAATTGAATTAAAAATAAATATATTAAGTTAAATGAATTTAGAAAGTATTTGACCTCTGCTTTAAAAGCAGGTATTTCAACAGAAAGAAATTCCCTGATGGGAGACAGTAGGTATCAAATTAAGTAATTAATTAAATTAAACGCATCTCTTTTATTTCATAAAAAAAATATTAATGCATACGTTGTATCTCAAACTAGTCTTTTACATTTTCTGTAGATGGCAGCACTAAAAAAGATATAGGATCGTGCCAATAATCATTTTTGTCACAAAGCATGGAAAGAAACTATAATCAAGAAATGACATTCTTCCAAACAAGGTCTTTTACTTTAAATATTTATTTGACTGAATAAAATACATTAATTAGTGACTCAAATTCTTTATAATAATAACATTTGTTTAGAAGATTATTAAAGGGATAATTATTTTACTATCTGAAATGCATAAATTATCAAAAACAGTAGCAGAGAATATATCTCTATAATTATCTATTCAAGTTATTTCTTTTATAGTTTCGATTAATGAAAGAAAAATCAAAGCTAAGAATAAAATAAAATTCAATAAACCGAGAGCATCAGTTAATAAAAATCATGAATAAAAAATGCAACAGATATCATTAATATATCTTAACTATTAGGCTTTTTGATAGTTTATTTTGATATCAAACTTTATATTTTGGTAGCTGTATCAACAAAGTTTCAGATTGCAAGGTATGAGACGTCGTTTACTGTTTCCGCTTACGTCTTTCAAACAGATCACTACTAAAGAAATTCAGTGTAAAGCATGTCCTATAGTATATATAATTTCTTATAAAATAAAATATAAAACCTTTTTAAAAATGATTTAAATGTAACAAAAAATAATGATGAGTTCATTGGTGATAAGAACATTTGTTAGTCAATTTCTGAAATGAAAACAATTTTTTATTCTCTTTTATAGGTCTTCAAAAATGTAATACGCATACAAATGTGAAATTAAAGCAAACGCAACAATCTATAAAAAAGAGGGCATTATTTATATTAATGCAGAGTTAGTCTTTATTGTATTCAATAAATAATGAGTTAAAACAAATTGATAGTCTTCTTCGCGAACTATATTGATTAGATATTTTAAAAGCTATTTCATTTTACCTTTAAAGTATTTAGTTTTAATCATTGGACAAATTAATCTTAATCTTAATTTCTTTTCATCTGAGATAGCATTTTCATTGAGATTAACGATAGGGGGTGCAACCAGACATATTATAGATAAATGATAAATTATCTATAATATGTCTTATCTATAATATGTTTCCTTTTAATGCTTTTATGAAATTTAAAATTATTAGCTTAATTAAGTGATAATAAGATTTTCTTGCCATCTATAAAGATTTGTTTAAACAAAAAGTTACACATAAAGATTATATATATCACTTTTTGATTAACAAAATATATATTGATTAGGTATTTTAAAAGCTTTTTCATTTTGCCTTTAAAGTATTTGGGTGCAATCATTTGACAAATTAGTCTAATATTTAATTTTTTCATCTGAAAATGCAATTTAATTGATATTAACGGTAGGGGGGGCAACAAGGTATATTATAGATTAATGATAAGTTTTTGTTTTCATTGAAGTTTTTATAAAATTTAAAATATTCAGCTTAATTAAGTGAAAATTGCAATGGTTTTAAGTCACCTTAATAAAAGCTTTCGTTTGAGCACAAAAGTACATAATTATTATATGAATAATATTGTTTTATTAATATTTTGTGAATTTTACTATGAGATTAAACAAACATGGGCTTTATCCAAGTGAGAAGTTTATTTTACTGGATAAAAGTTAATAATTATAGTCAATGTTTTACTCAGATGTTTATGATCAATAACTTTTTAGGCAAATATCACAAGACTGAGAAAGTACAGAGATAAAAACCTCTACGGAAAAAGTTTACATTTGCAATTAAAAAATTAGCTATAATTCATAAAAAAATAATTCAAAATGCAGATTTTTTCCTAGAATAAATCATCAAATATTTTGTTAATATTACAAAACTTTGCATATCATAGTTTAGAATTTTGTAAATGATTCCTAAAAATATATATAGAGAGAAAGCTGACAACAAGCGAACAGCAAAATTATCCCTAGAATTTCACTTTTACTTAATTAATATGTTTTTCTTTTTCTTTTGATTCGTTACATAGGGAGAAGAATATACTGTGAAATTTAGACCTTTAAAGGTTAATGAATTGTCTATAAACCTGATCTATCTACACATCTATATATTTTGGTTTGATATTCATATATTTCAACAAAGAAACATTTTATTTATTTTTAAATTTTTAGCAATAAGAGTCATTTGCAGTCAACTAAACAAGTCGACAGATTGAGAAGCACTTAAAATTTTGATATTCATTTATAATTTTTGCGATTAAAAATATAGTCAGAATTATTAACCAATATCAAAATTTGAATTGCTTCTATCCTACTGAGCTTTTAAATTATTTGGAGATTAACATGAGCAGACAGGCAAGCTTTTTGTATTAATGAATTTCTATGTCCGTAATACATGCCTATAATTTTGGTGTAAAGTTCCACTTGATTAATTTAATTTGTTTCATTTCTTCCCTTCTCGAGCTACTATGTTAACAGATATAATTAATTTAATAAATAATTAAAAAATAATATAATTAAGAAATGATTTTGTTAGCTTAGGGTACGATTTTCAAAGCATACTGATGATTGTAATGGTTTTTTGTGTGTATTTCCTATAAATGTAAGTAAAAAAATCAAACCTAAATTGGGGGAATGTTTCGTGTAGTGCATTTTTGTACAACGATATCTTATAAAATGTATGCAAATATCTATATAAGAATACCATTAACATTTATTTGCTTAGTTCTTCCCCCCCCCCCTTAAAACTAGAGTTAAAAAAACACTTACTGCAAAATTCGGTACAACTGATAAATAACACGAGTAAATGAAAAAAAAAAAATCAAACTGATGAAAGGCAGTAGAATGTTTCGTGTGTATTATGTGTACAATATCTTATAAAGTGTACATATATATTTACATAAGAATGCCATTAACCTTCATTTGGATTAGATTTTTTTCTATTTCTTAGAATCAGAATAAAATAAGAAACTTATTTCCCCCCCCCCCCCCCCCCCCCCCAAAAAAAAAATTCAGTAAATATGATCGAAAACACAAATAAGTAAAAAACTCAAACCAAAACTGATAAAAGATTAAGAAATGTTTCGTATGTACTGTATTTTCATACAACGAAAGTGTACGCATATATTTACATAAGAACACCATTAACCTTCATTTGCTTGGGGTTTTTTTCTTCTTTTTCATAGAACTAAAGTAAAAAAATAAAGACTTCTTTCAAGGTTCACTTCAATTGATAGATAACAAGAAACATTTTAATCCATTCGCTTGCAATGAGAGTCAATAAAAAAAGCCATTAAATGGAATTAGATTGCCTCCTTATCACAATAAACAGCATTTGCTCCGGTTACTTTGCATAGTTTTTCATTACTTATAGAGATTTATTTTCTTTTCTTCTCGGGAAAAGATAGCTACATTGTGTTTATTATCGAAACTATTACATTGAAGAAAAGTAAATAAAAAATTTTGCATTGCTTTAGAGCTTATAAATTTTTTAAACAGATTATTAGATTTTATAGTACTTTTATATAATTACCACTGAATATAATATAGGCTTTTGCTCCATAAAAAGTTTATAATCCCCATAAAAAATAATTTATTAACATGATGCACTAATATACATTTTTTTAAATGTAATGTGAAAAATTCCAGATTCATCAGAATGAAATAAATGCATAATATCAAAAATTAATTTCTATGCGTTAATATCAATTTAAGCAAATATTATTTTAAAAAATGTAATCCATAAAATTTAAACTATACACTACTACAAATATTGAATGGAAATTTTATTGTCAAATTTTGGTTTTAATGTTATTGCGAAGGATGTTTTTTCCCGAGTGAACCGTAATTGTAAAAAGATGTGTAATAAAGTAAATGACGATTTTAATCTCAAGTGAATAATATTTGTCATTGTTCTTATCATTCTCTTTAAAATTTTGGGTGTTAATTGCCTGGTTTCAAGGTTTCCAGGGTAGAATTATTCTCATCATTAATCCAATTTTTATATAGGCCTGTTGCCCCAATCATTCTTCAAACTGTAAACAAATATCTTCTTATTTAAATTGTGTTCTTAAGGAATGACATTTAATTTAAAACCCATTCAACAGTTTTCTTATTGTTTATCTAGATATTGTCTAGAGATATCCTTAATGTTATCTACAGATCTTCTTAGGTAATTTTTGATAGTTGTTTCTGAAATAAAATTTGTAGAGAATATCGTTAAACATAAAGGCAT
This sequence comes from Argiope aurantia, assembly GCA_026543865.1. Lineage (NCBI taxonomy): Eukaryota > Metazoa > Arthropoda > Arachnida > Araneae > Araneidae > Argiope > Argiope aurantia. The sequence goes on from JAPMOR010082017.1 coordinate 161,540, forward strand.
ATAAATAAATAAATAGATCTAACAAACTCTTTCCTTATTGGATAGATATAAAAGTCATTTAATTTTTTAGATTTTACAGATACATTGAAGGCCTCTTACACAAGAACAAAGGAACCTATACAATATCGGAAAAACAATTTTCACGAAAAATTGTTTATATATCTTTTGAATTTTTAATTAAATATTTCCTTTCGAAATATGTTGTATATTTTATTTTATTACCCGCAAATATTACATTATGTGATTTACATCTATAAGCTATCTTCTTAGTGAATTAAATAATATTGAAACTATTGTCAATTATTTAAAATTAAAATTAATAACTAAAAATTTAGCACACATACGCCCACGCAATCCTATGGAAGTTTTGAGTTTCATCTTACTTTACCACTGTGAATTTTACATGTAAAATTACTGCCATGTTCGTAAAAATTCTCAAAATATACAACGAAACGTTTTAAAATCTTTTACTCACATAAATAAGCATTGAAGACAGCAAATTTTATAAAAGTCTGCTCTCTTCTATGTAACTTTTTTTTTATTCATTTGTCTTTTTCGTCATGATCGTCTTCCACTGTTTTCTTTTTAGTTTTCTTATTTTTCAGTCGTAAAAATAAGAGATATTCTAGAGAAAGGAATTCTCTTCATCCGTCAAAATTTCGATCTTCTCTTAGCGAATCCATTTTGGTTTATTTCTTATGTATGTTTGCCAAATTCTTGTTGCATGATATCTCTTCTCGGTTGTATATAGACCTTTCGTCCTGGTGGACAATTTGGTGTATCTTACAAATGTTTTTTTTGCTTTCGAAATTTACTTTTCTTCAATTTTTATCTCAAATTTTAAATTTTGATGATATATTCTGTATTCTTCTTTTATATTGTTTTTTTTATCGATTTTCTCATCTTTCGGGATTGGACTATTATAATATTTAGGGTAAAGACAGTATCCGTTCATTTAATAGTTGGATATTTTGTGCAAAAAATGTTATAATTCATTCAATGAGCGAATAATGCTTTGATGAGCTTTTTTTCACAATCTGCTTTACGTCCCCCCAAACTTAATCTTGACTTATAATGTTATTATTTCCATAAATTACATATTTTTGCGGATATCTTTTCAAAAGTGTTTAACTTTTCTCCCCTCTTCTCAGATATTGTTTTATATGTTTTTCTATCATTCAGTTTATCTTCGCCTTTGATATATATTTTTGTTACTATATTTTTATATCACTTTTTTACTTTACGTTACCATTTTATAGTCTTTCATAGTATATTGCATTACTTTGAAAGACTTAAAGAATACAAGTATTCTATTGTAAAAGTTATCATAAACTGAATATTTACTTAAATTCTGTTACATTCGAAGCATCTAGTGTGCATGTCGACAAATATAGATAAATTTTAGTGAACAAACATAGAGTTTTAAGCAGTTGCAATAAATAAGATTGCATAATGCTTATTAATAATATTAATATAAGCGTATTACTAATTTTATTTTCATTTCTCATTTACAATTACTGCTTATGCTTCTCTTCTAATATGTTACTTAAACTTTCTTCTATTTCGATATATATCATAATTTATGTTACTAATGAAAAAAACCAATAGCTTCCCGTTTTTTTGCCTTGATCTCACAAAATAAAGTTTTATTTTCAACATTCAGCATTAATACAGGATGAATGACTAATATTTATTAATTATGAAAGAAAAACAACATTAATAGATGATTATGATGATAATGTTTAGTAAATATATCATTCTTCTACTAATCGCTTAAGAAGGCTGACGTTCGCCGGAAAATATCCACATTTGCCAGATATCGGTTTCACAACCCCCGCACACAACTAAACGACATTTTTCTAGAGACTCTACTATTTCCTTTTATTTCTTTAAGGAAGATGTCTTTAGGTAAATAAGGTGTTTTCATTATTTTGATGAACAAACTAACTTACATAAATAAGATTAAATACAGTTAAAATATTTAAAGAAATAGTAAATTATAGTTTAAAAACCAACAATCTTTTAGAACATATACAAAAAAAAAGAACTAATTATAAGTTTTGACAGCAAACAATTTCTATATAATACCCTAAATAACTCGACTCATTAAATAAACCGCTTTTCATCTATCACCCAAGCTATAATTACGATACAGCTCGCTTTTCATCGAAAGTCACAACACCACAATAAATTTACAGCGTCATCAGATACTTCCCCACTAATCCACACTATCACGCTCGATATGGGCTCATCGACGTAAGAGATGTAGATTTATTTCTTACGTCCTCGTGCTCTACTATTGATTGGAAGCAACGTGGGAGCGGAACGGTCTTGCGCGCAAGGGATCATGGGTCTAAATTGTTTATTTCATTACGTATTAATTTAAATTGACAGCCTCGTTTGTGAAATTTCGTGGTTTTAAAGATGGACACTTTGTAATCGATTTATAAAAGGGTTTAATTTTTATAATATAAAAGAGTAAATTTATATAATTTGAAATTCAAAATGGAACTATTATATTTTAATATTTCTGGACATTTATTAATCGACAAACTATTTATTTTCATCAAATTTATCCATATAAAAGCGTCATGTAATATTGAATTTTAGTGAAAGTTGACTATACGATTCTATAAAATTTATAATAATTGCAAAGAATTAAAAATTCAAAATAAATTACATCAATTTAAATAGCCTACTTTTATTTATTATACTTAAATTTTAAAAAAATATTTTTATCAGAAATCTGAAGGTAGATTAAAATTGCACTGCTTAAGGCAACAAAATCAACATCATCCAGAATGTGCACTAATATGAATATTTTAAGAAATAAAATACTAAATATCCATTAAAATTTAGAAATATATTGTGCATGTGATTAAAATAATAATTTATTTTAAATATTCCCTTATGGTTTTATGATTTGAATCCTATTTCTATATTTTAAATAAAAAATATTTTTTTTTACTTTGTAGTGCACCAATAAAAGCGAGTTTTGAAAAGTTCATCAATTGTTCATCACTTTCTCCTATGCAAAATAAATATAAGGAAAACGAAGAACCATTAAGAAAACTGACAGTAAGACTTTCATTATGATCAAAGATACAAATTTCTTTAAGAACGAAAAAGAAAGTTTTAAAATTTGATTTAATAATTTAAAATATCAAAATGCAGCACAATTTCAGAATTAAAGCTTCACCAATACACTGCTTTCCGCATATATATCGTGCATTGGAAAAAACTGCCATATTTATCGTTAAATTTTTTATATTAGTACGGTCGCGGATAATAAATTAAATTACTTTTGTTCATATTTTATTTTTATACACACGTAGCTCTTAACCTCGTAATTCATTCTTACTTCTTATATCAGAGGAAAAAATAATCAATATCCTTTATGATCACTAATATAGAATTTTAAGTTTTATTTCCACTTAAAAAATAAATATAATTTAGAATAAAATTTTATTGTATTCTATGGATAACATTTATGCAGGTAAATCCATTTTTTTTATCAAATTCAATTGTTATTACATAGTAGCAATTTACCTGATGCTTCCACTTGGTTCCCAAACAATTGCTATTATATAGTAGCAGTTTCTTGCAGAGTAAGCGGAAGCATCAGATAAACCAAGGAAATATATATTCTTAAAATTTTTCCTGATGATTGAAAACAATCAATACGATCAAATCAAAGAAACCTTTTTTTTCTTTCGTAAATGTTTTTTCATGACGCACGAATTATAATCGATATTCCATGCTGCATTAGAAAAATATTGTTGCTATTGTATTTTTCTGCTATATTTCTTCATGTCACGCAGATAGCAATCAATATCAAGTTGTTTCCATTTTCTTCTTTTTTTAAATCATTTATAATAGGAATGAATCATTAGTAAGTAATAAGTAAAATAATAATAAGTGAAAAAAAATAACCGTTGTCTAACCTGCTGCTTAACTTGCTAATTCTATTACAATAAACTAAGCTTAGCAATAAAAGTTTGAGTGGAAGCAGAATAACGTGTATGTAAACTCTACCTCATCTTATCGATCATTTCGCTGATGACCTATTTTTGCTCGCATCTCTTTGTATTTTGAGCTTACGGAAATAAATATTAAGCTGCAAGTTACATACTTGTATTGAAAAAAAAAAAACAGGAAATCCCATTATTAAAAAAATATAAATAGGATAATCAGTAAAAACAATTACGTGGACACATTTTTATGAAATCCCGAAGGATAAGAATTGCCATAATCATTTTTACTAACAAAATCTTATAATCTGCAAAAACAGAGAGTTGAAAACGATTCATGGCCGTAGCCATCTCTTTTTCTTCCTTTTTTTTTAGCATGATCATTTGAGGTGGCCACCTGCAGCTTCACTATTTCGTTTTTCTACTTCATATTATAATAATTAAATCTGTAAATGTCGTTTTTCTACGTTATTATCTTAATAGCCGAGAAGATTTATCAAAATGACTATTTTTTTCTGGATTAAGAAGTTTTAATGTTTGCTTTAATAAATTGCATTACATAAGGCATATACGAATAAAATAATGATAATAATGCCTCTATCGGATAAAATTAAACATTTGGAAAATAGGGAACCTGAAAGATTAAAAGTTTGCGGAACAATTCACGGACTCAGAATTTTTTTTTTTCTGCTTAACCAATTATAATGACCCCACAGCTTTTAGAACTCGTTCCATTCATTATAAAGACCAAGTCTGCAAATGTTGTTTCGCATCGTTAGTATCATAACAGCCTTGAAACCTTTCCAAAAAAGATTGCGTTTCTTCTGGAATGCGAGAATTTTAGTGATAACTTGCATAAATTGCATAATTGCTTTACATCAAGCATATTTAGATTTAAACATTTAAAAAAATGTCATTAGAGAAAAATAAATAAGAAATTCAACAAAATCAATCAAATTGAAAATTTTGATGAAATCTCGAAAGATAAGACTTAACATGATGATTTTTTCTTACAGATTGTTGTAGAATCCGAAAGAATAAAACTTTTCGTAACAATTTATAAACTTAGCACGTTTCTCTCTCCCTCCCTTTCAGATAGTAACCCAGAAGTTTTTACTTTCCCTTATCCTTTCACATTATAAAGGTAAATCTGTAAATCTCGTTTTCCTGCGTTAGCACCATAACAGCCGTGAAACTTTTCCAAAAAGATAGCATTTCTTCAGAAATAAGAAAATTTTAGTGTTAACTTGCTTAAATAGCGTTACATCAGGAATATGTACGACTTAAAAAATAAAATGCCAGTTTTGAAAAAAATGAAATAAGAAATTCGATAAAATCAAACAATTCGAAAATATTAATGAAATCTCCAAACTTAAGACATTTATAATTATTTTTGCTAACAGAATTATAGAGAGTGGAAAGAATAAAGATCGGCAAAAAGGTACCAGTAACATTTTTCCGCGTAAAGTAGCGACCTGAAGCTTTTAAGAATTAAATAAATCAGTATATGTTATATTTTTAAAGCTTTGAAACTTTCTCAAAGTGACTACGGTTCTTTTTGACGGATAGAAGTTTTATGTAGAATTACATAAATTGCATAATATCTATTTTTGGATATTTCAAAATCACTGATAATTAATATTTGATCAAGTAAATATGTCTTGTATAAAATATTTTAAACCACAGAAAAATCTTCCGGTAACTTCTATAAAACATACGAAGAAACGAAATTATATTCTATGTAACAGTTTTTAGGGAGAAATTATATCTTAGAAAATAAATAATAATATTAAAAGTTTCAACGTTTAAATACTTTATATAGATTAACAGAGATAATTTATATAAAAAATTGCCAGATTAGTTTTAATATAAAAATTATGAAATATAGGTTTGTTTAAAATGTTCAGCATATTTGAAGAAAATCTTGTATTTTTAACTTATTTTTTAATACACGATTTCTCCCATAATCTTTACATTTTTGTTTCGATTTTTAAATAAAAAAGTAACGAAAAAAGAGCAAGTAAATTTTAAAGTATACTATCACATACAAGATGAAACGGAAAAATTTGAGATATTTCTTTTTCTTGATTTGAAAATATCTTCTATTTTAAGTTAACAGAATATTAATATTATTTTTCCCTTATATTCATTATTCCATTATTAATATTAGTGCTGTTTATATATTTTAAGAGAAATCTATTATGTGACGAAATCTAGAAAATCAAACATATGACATTTTTTTTTACTATTATAATATGTAATGCAATATATTTTTGCATAATACAATCCAACCCGTCGGGACAGGTTGTACGGTGAAACAGAACACGAGGCTCATTAAAAAATAACAACGCTTTTTTTTCGACGCGAAAATATAGTAGTAAAACATTTGCAAGTAATAGATCAGTTTTCCCTTAAACATATTTCAGTCTTTATTATAAATCAAATAAAATGCAAAACAGAGTATCAACATTTTTTAATAGCTTATCTCTGATAGAAATATAAGTTGATTATTGAATTTTGTGTATGAAAATGTTCTTTTCAAAACGGATTATATGCCTTAGGATATACATAAAGTTCAATTTACCATTTAGCAATAAATCACATCTTCACGTGTCAAAATTGAATATCACATATATTGAAACTTCAATAAAACTCTCTAACACTATGTTATAATTTTTTTCCAATTTTATCAGTGTTATCAGGATTTAGCAACTTTGTGCAAAGTAATCTTTTAGTAGAAACAGGAAAGAATTGATAGGAAACTTGCCTCTTTTAAATTGAGAAGTCGTATATTATTTAAATGTATGCTTGACTTTGCTTGCTTGTAGAATATATTAATTTTCACTTAAATACAAATGTTTATATATCAAATTGAAGGTAATTTAATGTAGAATTTACTAATAAAAACAGTATTACAATATCTGTATTACAAAAAAATTTAAGCTCAGTTAAGTAAGATATATCTTAGATTTGCATTTTTTAAAGTGATACTTACACAATCAATACTTAGTAGGATAACCCTTATTTTTTAAGACAGCTTCACAGCGTCTTTTCATCGTGTGAACGAGTGTTTGGAGTTCATCTTTCGTAATCACATGATGCCAAGAATCAATTATAGATTCAATAAGTTGTCTTTTATTGGATGGACGTTTTTTTCGTACAAGAATTTTCAAACGTCGCCTAAAATTTTCAATTGGATTGAGATCAGGGCTGTTTCCTGGCCATGGTATAACATCTATGCCTTTATTTTGAAACCATGCTTTGCATACTTTTGCAGTGTGGCATGGAGCTGAATCCTGCTGAAAAATAAATGGTGCTTTGTTGGGGAAGAAATCCCTGATGGAAGGTATCAATTTTGGTTCCAGAACAATTTCGATGTATTTTTTGCTATTTAGGATGCCATCAATCACTTGAATTCAGCCCACACCATCTGCAGACATAAATGCCCAAATCATGGCATTTGTTGTTGTTTTTATAGTTGATTCAATGCAATCAGGATGAAGCGCTTCACCTACTCTACGTCTCACGTATTTTCTACCATCACTACCAAAGAGCGATATTTTAGTCTCCTCGCTCCAGATTACTTGCTTCTATTGATTTTCTGACCATTTAATGTGTTCTTTTGCCCACTTAACTAGTTTTTGGAGTTGCTTTTGATTTAAATATGGTTTTTTCCTTGGAATTCTAGCTTGTAGTCCAAATACTGATAACCTTCTTCTTTTTGTTCTTGAACTTACTGCAATACCCGCTGCATTCATTTCCCATCTAATGGCATCTGATGAAATTTTTCTATCTTGAAGGCATAGGCGTTTAATTTTTCTTTCGGAAGTAGCAATTGTGCATTTTTTTCTGCCTGATTTGGCCTTATTTTCGACTGATTTCGTTTTTACATAATGTAAACAGAACTTTCGTACACCAGAACAAGTCACTGAACCACCAACTTGCCTTGCAATTTCAGTATAAGAGAGGCCATTTTCTCTCAATATGACAATTCGGCTTCTTTTTGTAGATGTCCAATCAGTTCTTCTTGTTGGTGTTGTTTGTTTAAAATTAGTTTCATTGGAAAAAGGACTTAAAATATTCAAAAACAGCAATAATCTGTTTAATTGTACTAGTATGCATCATTCCGCAAAATATTTCCACAACAATAACTCTTTTACCGTCCAAATAACCTAAATTATAGTTATAGACATTTGATGGATCCTCAGAACAGTGTTTGTGATTGGCTAGTACGCTTTTATTACAAAACACGTCATTATTCAAAACGATTTGTGTTTTGATTCATATTTTTTGTTCTACTAAAATTAGCGTAACTTTTTTTGTAATACAGATATTGTAATACTGTTTTTGTTATTAAATTTTACATTGAATTACCTTCAATTTGATATCTGAACATTTGTATTTAAGTGAAAATTAATATATTCTACAAGCACGCAAAGTTGAAAAACATGAAACTTTCAAAAAATGTCCACACTTTTGGCCACCACTGTACGTATAAAGTTCAAAAGCAATTATTCCACAGTTTTGCTGAATTCTTTATGTTTTTTTCTTTTTGAACAAATGCTATTATTATATATACTTTCTTTAGCCTTTAAAATTATAAAATTATATCTATTTTCATTTAAAATTATACAACAGAATGTGACACAACTTACTTTATAAAATCAGACAAAGATTAGAAATATCCTGCAAAATTTGAAAGGATTTTTTTTTTCATAATTGCAGATTTCTTCTTCGTGACTTTCTTCTTGTTGAACAAAAGACATTGTTATACCTTTCTTTATCTTTTATTGACACAAATCAATAAACACAGATAATTATTATATGTTCACAGATGCAACATACTAGTCACAAGTCTAATAAAAAAAACTAAGCATTACCAAAGCTACTTGTTACTTGAAGCTCTCTATCTTCCGATGTTATTATCACAACATCGAAACCGAATTTAAAATGCACAAGGCAGTTGAATAGGAAACCATAATCTCCTTATTGCTTTTCCTCCTTCTTACCCGTACGCCTCGAAATAGACCAGATATCGACCTGCTTTTCGAGAACTTTTTTTTTTCGACATTTCACATTCAACAGAAAGAGCTGAAGTGGAAAAGCAGATTATCACAAATGTACTGAAGCACGTAATGTCCTTGACATTGATTGCATTCAACAGCTCCAGGAAAAAAGTTAAGGGCAAGGTTATGGAATAACATTAACAGAAAAAGTTTCAGATAAATGTATTACTAATAAAATGAGTCTAGAATGTAACATTCTTTGTCTGACCTTGAATAAGGAAAATTTACACTAACTAAAATTTGTTGCGATAAATATTAAAGGAACATTTTTTGTTACAACAGGAGTTTGCTAAGGGTTAAGCGATTGTTGTAGTTATAGAAAAAATAGCGGATAGATAGCTTTGATAGGAAATAACATCTAAACATCGAATCGGATAAATGGTTCGATTTTAGTTCCAGTTTAAAATAATACCTCAGAATCCAGAAATTCCTTGCATTTAAAATAGAAAGAATACGATTTTATAAAAGAGCATTAATGAAAGTAGAAGAATATTTCTTTCGGGA
>JAPMOR010082017.1:171090-188045 GCA_026543865.1 Argiope aurantia
TTTTATAAAAGAGCATTAATGAAAGTAGAAGAATATTTCTTTCGGGATGAACATGAGAAGAAAACTTACTAAATTGTAACAACTATAAATTAGGAAATTAAATACTATCTCAACCGATAATAAAGATAACACGCGTATGCAATCACAAGTGCTGGCACTCTATAAGTCAGACTGTTTTATTTAAAGTTACCAAATTTGGCTGAAATAAATATTGAAGGAAGAGTATGTGCATCAAAATGCTGTTTCCTAAATAACAGTTAAAATTTTAATTAATTAAAAATTAAGCAGAATTTTAGCTTTATATGTAATAATTTATGGCACAAAAACAATATTTATGCCATTTTAAAAATCAAAAATTTTTCTTTTTTATTATATAAATTTAAGTTATAGTGGAATTAAAATTACCTTTCAACATTTAAAAATGTTGTCAATTAATTAATCATTTGAATAGGGTTATCATTTCTTTTTTACTGCATTTAATTTGAGGCTTTTATATATTGATTACTTAACTTTATGGTCTTAAAATCTGAAATCATTCAGAATATTAATTACAAAGTTATTGTACGATACTTTCAATAAATAGCTTGGCTATCTGACGATTATATTTTGATATTACATCAACTAATTTAAAATTATTTTCTTTACTCAAATGAATGCAATGGCATTGAATTAGATAGACTTATAAGACCTGACGCTATTTATCAATTATTAAAAAGACGAATTATATAATAGATGAGACGAAGTTATGCATGATCATCTGTTTGATAGCTTGACAGCCATCAAACAGATGATTTATGCATATCTTGATATTTCAAAGGAAATATGTCACTAATTGTGATTATCTGTTTTACCTAATTATTTTATTGCAAGGGATATAATCCGAAATATAAAGAATTATTATCTTTCAATATACTTCGCAAGCATAAGAAATAGGGCTTCCTCTAGCATTAAAAAATGATCAATGTTCTCAACTTGGATCGTAAAAGTATCTGACTGTTTCATGCTTATGATTTATTTTATAATTTTGTTTTTATAGAAATTGTCTTCTTTCATATTTATTCCGATGGAATTTTGCGTCAGAGTTTTCATTCATTTTCTACCTAGAGTTTAGAGAGAGTTTCTGCCTAGAGTTCAGAGTTTTGAGAATTCTAGGTACTTGTGTGTACTGCATGACAATGTTATTTTAATACTTTTAGAACTTAATCATCGGTTATTCAATACATGTAATTAAATTTATGCTTCATATGTATGTGCCACTTGGAAGAGAATTTGAGAAAATTTCATTTCGAGTTTACAATATATTTATGATTAATAATATACAAATAAAAATTCAAAATAGTAGAAAATTATTTAAATTTAATTAACTCTAAATTCATTAATAAAAATGTATTTTTGTAGAGTCTTTTGAAAAACTTTAGAATAAATAAAAATAAAATTTAAATAGAGAAACTCTATAAAAATAAATGAAAACTTAGAATAAATAGAATTTATTCTTTTTTATATGAGCATTTGTAGTATCATACACGTACGAGATGGTTTAATTAAAATAGAATTAATTTCGACTTCATTAATAAAATATCTTTTCTGAAAAAAGTATATATTGTATAAATATATTCTCTAAAGTATATTTTTGGTGACGAATAGAGACGGAACTGAAAAAATTATAAGAAGTTTATTTACGGAGATTTCAGATGCAATGTTCTTGGTTAATATACAAGTATAATACGTTTGTTTCAGATTGAAAAAAATGTATTTAATTAATAAGTATTGCATAAAGTATTTGGATTCACTGAGAAATTAAAAAAAATACACGTTGCATTTTAAAAATGCATTTCATTTGAGACTGATATTTCCAAAAGTAATCATGGCAACATAGCTTGGCGATTATTCTGACGGGAAAGATCCAATAAATGCAGAAAACTCCTGTGATCCTTGCTCTTTCTTTATATATCGCAAGTGAGACTATCGTCTAGACGCTACACGTGAGGGAAAAAATGAGTTGGATTATATATAGCATGAATAGAGACATTTATACATGCTAAATTTTATAAAATATATTATCTTCTATAAGCCATCGACATGTTATAATCTTGTGATGCAGATATTCGATTTCTAAGATATTTAAAAAATCTTCTGTCATTTTGAAATATAATTTTATGCTTAGAATATTTACATTGCTACATTTTATAAAATACGTATTATCTTCTAAAAGCTGCCAACTTATGTTATAAACTGTAGTGAAATTACTTAATTCTAAGATATTTGAAAATCTCCTGTAGCTCAGAAATATGATATAACTTTATGCTAATAAAATTTTACACCTGCTGGCATTTTATAAAATGTATTATTTTCTATAAATCACAGACTTCTGTTAGAAATTGTGGTATAATTATTCAATGTCTAAGATACTGATTAAAATGATAAGATATAATCTTCTATAGTTCTGGAATATAACTTTGAGCTAAGAAACTTTATTTAGTTGTTTTATAATTTATTTTTCGGATACTGTTGGATTAATAGGCAGTTTATTTTATGACTTATAATCGTTTTATAAGTATGGCAATCATTGATCTTATTGGAATTCTGCTATGTATTATTTTTGTTTCATAAAATTTTTGTCAATACTAAAATACTTAATATTTAAATTTAATTTTTATGGCAGATTTATATCCAATAGTCATATTATAGGCCACACAAATAAGTTAAAGAATTTATCTAAGCATGTATTCCATCTAATTAGGTGTTTATATTCTATGTAAATTTCGATTTAATTTTTCTTCTATGATAAAATTTCAACTTCCCAGTCCAGAAAATCAATAAAATAACATTTATAGGCAAAGTCTTTCACTTTCAAAGTCTATTCACTGAAATCCTCTTAGAGTTCATTTTGAAGCCAAATTGGATAGACTTAACTATATCCATATTCCCTATTTTTTTCAATACTATGAATTTCATAGATTTGTTGAAAATCAAAGGAATAATATTTATAGGCATTACTTCATTAATACAATGCAACAGAACTTTCTTCTACTGCGAAATTGAGTAGATGAATTCGTTGAAAATTAATATGAATATAGACAGTTGGAAGACAAAAGTGTCGAGATTCAGTTATTTTCATATTAATGTGGAATAAAATTTTAGAAAGAGATTGTCATCTCAAAAACAATATTCGCCATTTAATTCTTTATAAAAATTTAAGCGTCAACATCCTTCAAACTTTTATAAAACTTCTAGACAGAGCGTCATTTAAAAAAAATCAACTGATAGTTGTATAATTAATACTTCCATTTGGAAATGCGCGAAAGCTATTTTAAACTCATTGCTGGATTTTAAGAACAATATTCGTATAGTGAAGATATCGTGATCTCCCTCTAACTTCCACATAACATCAGTGAGAAGAAATATTATCCTTGTCTAGTTTGAACGTACACTGTATTATATTCTCTAAAATGTATTTGATTAAAGTGTATTCATGACAATTGGGAAAGATGTATAATGCAGAATAGCATGTTATTAAATGTTATTAAATTTTATTCCCTACAATCATATCTAAATACAAAATTTGAATTTTTTTTATCGGAGTCTTATATTAAAATTTTTTGCATTTGATTACAGTATTAATAATTAGACATACCATAGACAATAAAAATTTTCCTTACTCAAAAATGAAGAATTGAAGCACAGCTTACAGAATAGTTTCAACTATATTTAAACACTGAATGAACTAATATTATTATTCATTTAAATTTACTATATGATAAAATAATATTTAATTACTAAGGCTTGCTTAGCAGGATTTTCAAACTTTTAAGAGTCAGATCTTCTTTAATCTGGTATATTATATTCTTAAATATTTCTAAGGCATCATTAAAGTTTTAATGAATGAAATTAAACTTTTACGCAAAATTACATTTAAAGGATATATAGATGATTTTTTGTGGATTTTAATGTAATTCCTGAAATCTACATCCAGTGTTAATGAGACCCTTGACTTATATTCAACATTTAGTCTTTTTTAAAATGCCATGCAAGTTAAAGCAACGGTTTCATTTTCTTTAAAGTCCCTGTTTAAAATCGAAAAGAATAACATTATTTAAAAAGTTATTTAATAAAAATAAATTATAATTTTTGCAGAAAAAAAATTAAATTTATTTCATATAGTATTGTAACAAATCTATCTTGAATTTTGTCCAGGAAATACTAAATAAAACATCTTTCATCATTGGTAAAGATCTAAAAATAGCTCATCTGTTTACTAACAAAAAATGCCCCCTCAGTTTAATCAACTTAACCATCCACCCACGCGTATCAGAATTTGATAATTTGGAAAAATCTAGTTTAACACGTAAAAGTCACCCTTTTACCCTCCAAAGGGTCTCCCAAAAACCCCTTGTGACGTCAGAGCCAGCATCGATCGTCTCACGTGAAAGGGGAAGGGGTCATTGAGAAAGTTTCGAGCCCTCCCACGCGCGTGTTTCTGTTTCCATAAATAGTAACGCCGTACCAATGACGTCATGGCTCGAGCCATTCAAGAAATCCGTATAGGTAAGTGCACGCAGCTACCGGAAAAGTAGTTAATGGACACTGATTTAACAATTACGCCAGTGCGAAAGCTTTAAATAACTTTGTTACGAAAATTAATATGCAATAACTATGCTATACAATTGAAATTTATGGTTTAAGATGATAAATAAAAACCACAAGTTTAAATATATGGCTATTATTTTTGGAATTTTTGATTTAAGTTACCAAACATTAAAACAACAATTTATGTTCAATTAGATATTTGATATGAATGTAAAAGATTAATTATTTACAGATCCAAAGATGGCGAACAAGAGGAAAGATCTCAAAAAACGAACAAGAGGAATCATTAACATATGCTTTAATTAATTAGAATAATGAAACGTTTACTTTAAAAATGCAATGAATGCTAAATCACAGTTAAATTTGGCATTAAAGTATTTTTATAAAAATAATAATTTAATAAATAAAAATAAATTTAATAATTATTAATAAAAATTAAAAGAGTTTTAATAAATTTATAAATTAATCTGATAATAAAAAACAATTTTACTAGATTTATAAACTAATTTAGTAATAAAAAATTATTTTATTAGTAAAATTGCAAATAAAAAAAATCAAATAGAATTTGAATATAAATAAATTTTATGCTGCTAAGTTGTTTATTTTTTCGAGTTCAAATTTCATAAAGGATTCATGCTAATCCACGGGATATAAATTTGGCCTTTAAAATGAAAAATACATTTAATAAATTATGCTTTAAAATATGCAAATATTATAGCATTAATAGGTAGTAGGTCTAGTAGTTTCACAGTTTTAATTATTTCATATTTTATACAGGATTTAATTTTTTACATTCTTTTTTAATTTATAAATCATTAGTATATATTATAGAATCTTGAAACCAAAATTGCCACAATTTTATTCCGTATTTGCATGACATTTTTGGATTCAAATTTTCAGTAAAGAAGTAAAGTAAAATCAATAAAGGAGATTAAAAAAATTCTTACAAAATTCCATCTTTATAAGAAATTCAAGTAAATAGAAGTACTTTCTAGTGCTTAATAAAACTTTTATATTAACACACACATACACAGTAGTTTGAAACCAGTTTTGTTTGGAAAAAAGTTTAAATTTATATATTTTATAATATAAAATAAACTATTTAATAATATAAAGTTTATATATTGATATTTAATATTTTTATTTCATGACATGATTATTATCTATATATTAGAACGAAAATATAAGTAGTACATGGGAAGCATAATTCAAAAATTTAAAAATAAATTCAAATATATATATTCCATAATTTTGAATATGGCTAATGGTTGCTTAGACATCTGTTATTTATATATGCATTATATACATTCAGACATATATATATAATATAAAATTTCGTGATTATAAATTTTAATTTTATGCTCAAGATTGAACAATGAATCATAGGAAATTTTAAAACAAAGGAAATTTTATTGAAGCAAAGGAAATAGCAAAGGAAATTTTATTGAAAAGATTCACAGCAGTAGTAAGAATTATTATTTTCAGTAAAATTGAGAATGACACAAATATTAAATTGTATAATTCGAGACCATTTTGAATTTTACAGAAAAAACCATGATATATACATAAAACGACACCAAGCAAAAGTTAAATATTTTCAAATTTAGCTTTCATACACTTCTTTCTGAATAATCTTTCTTTTATGAATCTTATCTTTCTTTTATGAATAATATAATAATAAATTTATATCTGTTACATTAAAAAAGTGCATAAAAACTGATAGAATTCATTAGGTTATCTAATTTATACTAAATCTTTTATGGTTCTTATATAATGCATAAAAAATACAAAAAATTAAGAAAAAGCCACAATTGTAATACAAATAAAGAAAAAAATTCATAATGAAATGCATACAGATAATTTTACTAAATATCCAAACAAAAATTTACTGCAGCAATTTATTTTTATTAAGTGAGATCACAAATTATTTGTATTTAATAATATTTTAGAGTATTTCAAAGAGGTAATAAATATTGGAACTGTTTCATTTTAAAAATATTTTTTGTAAAGAAAAATATTATTAGGCAAAAGAGAAAAAATAATGTCAATGAAAAATTTATGTAGCAACAGCTTTTTTTTTTACTTTTAAAGATCTAATAACTTTACTTACATGCATTCTGTGTTGCAAAGATATTTATCTATATTTAATATCGCAATATTTGAAACTTGGCAAATTCTCTGAAAATACGAAAAGGAACATGATTTACTATTTTTTTTTTTGATTGTCAAAACTGACGGCATATGAACTTCGATAAGATGGTGAGGATGCCGACTGAACTGGCGCGAATTTCCAAAGCGTGCCTAACGCCGGAAAATTATCATAAAACAGAACGAAATACAAGACGGATGTCTCTTGAAAATTTTTATCGTTGCCCTTACGAAAATTCTCAGGTAAACCGAAATTATACTTCCCCTTATTTATTATATTTATTGATGATTTTTTTATTTCAAAAGTTTGATGCCCTTTAACGATAATATTGGAAACTATTAATAGATAAAAATGATGTAAATGTTAAAGAAAAATCATTTGTAAAACAATGTCAATGCAAAGTTACTTTTCTCTAAGTTCCAAACATACATTTAAAAATTAATTTAAATGAAAGCCATAAAAACTTGCATGTAAAAAAATATTTCTAAAATTTATATCCAAAGAATTTTTTAGACTCAAATTTTATGATTACGTGACAAAAATATGTAATATATTAAATGCAAAAGTAAAATTAATAAATTAGGAATGGCATAGTGAAAAACAAATAGTAGAAATAAGCACGGTTTCTCCGAATTTTTCTAGTTATAGATAAGAAAATTTATTGTTTTGATAAAATACTTATCCGATTTGACAAGTTTGTGTCTAAATTTAATACATATTTACAATTTTATTATAAAACCGAAATTTAATCCAATATATTGATCGCATTTGTGAAATACAACGAACGTGCTTGAATAAACGGATGGAAACAATTTTTTTTTTTGGATTAAGGAATGTCAATTATATGTAATCCTCTTTTCTTTTAATTGATAAGGTTAAAGTTACATTAAAATAATAATCTTAAATTTAAACATAGTTTCATTTAATAGATAAGCAAACAATTTTTAAAATCAAAAGGCAATTACGTATTAAATGTAGTAAAAATAAGGAAGGTAAAAATTTATATTTCTTTCATCATCATAACTTTGCAAATTGAAGAAAGAAAATTAAAAATTCATTATTATCGAGACTTAAAGCAGAAAATATTCGTCTGTCTATATGTCTGTCTATGATAAGTTAAAAACACTTTGATCTAGACAGATGAAATTTGGTATGCAATCTTCATACCAAATATGTATATTTCTATCAAATTTAGAACTAATACGCTCAAAGGAAGTCTGCCTGTCCAGCTGTAATATAATTTAACACTATAACTACAAAACTAAGCGAGCTACATAAATAAAATTCAGTACACAGAATTGGCATCTGTAGTGTAAATGCCTATCAAATTTTGAACGAAATCGAACAAGAGATTGATCATTTGTTGGTCTGTGCGTTTTGAAACATATAAATGCGATAACTCAAAGATGTAATGATTTAAATATAGCGAATTTGGCATGCGATTTTGTGACTACAAGTATAGTTTTGTATCAAATTTTAGTTTTCTATCGGTTGGAAAAAACGCATCTAAAACATAAATTCAATTTTCTGATACTATTAACAGCATTCCAGGGATTAATCGCCACATAATTCGACAAGAATGACACGATTAATTCAGTAAAAATACTAAATTCACACCAAAGGTTAATATTTTGTAGCTATTGTACACCATGCCATGCAAGAAATTCACCAGGATAAAACATTTATTAGTGAGTGTACGAGAAAGTTTTGGAACGACCATTCCAGCTGAATTCCAGGAAATTCTACGCTCCAATTTAAGAATTATGTTATTTATATTGAAACTGTACAAATAGGGAAAATCATTCTTTTATTTCCCGAGAGTTTTCTTTTCTCTTTCCTGTCTTATTCGAAATAATAGACAGCCTTAAATTAAGATGTCTTACCTTATTAGGGAGTCAGAAATACTGGAACCCTAAACTCTGGTCAGCGAAAAGAGATGTCCATAGAAGAATGGCGTCACAAAAGATAAAGGTGAAGTGCTTGTCACTCCTAAACGATGATATACACGAACGATACCTTGTTGCTGCTTTATCGATGAATTATTTGATAGGATAGCCTTTTATTATTATGAAAGAAAGGAGTTTTGTACTTTATACAAGGACAACATATTTTGCTAGTTATCGATGGTAGGTTAATGCTGATAATTTAGTAGAAAATATATTATGCAAGTAATGCAATGGAAGCAAGCAACGGACTATTTCAGAAAGCTGAGTTTATGATATATTTTGACAGATTTTACGAGTTTAAAGTCAAAATATTGATTTTTCATTTAAATATATAGTAGTTATCTTAAAACTCTTTAAAAATATTCTAAAAACATTAGCATGTATTTATTTTCATTCAAATCCTTAAAAGTAATATTATTAATTACCATAAGAAACGTCCATTTTTCTTATTCTAAACGTCTCTAAACATTTATCTTCCCTCGATCCACTGATATTTCCGAGTAGTTTGTTATGTCGCATAAATAAGATAGACATTCATTGAAATTATTCATTGGTTATTGAAAAGTTCTTACTTCATCCAGAAGTTCTTCGTGACTTCTGAACAATTTAAATTCACTTGCTTTATCTACAGTGATATAAAATTGGATTACGTAGAGGGCGAATCACTGCTTCGTTATAGTGTGGTTTATAAAATTTAATACAACCCTTAACATGTTTATCTATCATTTCTGAGAAGCTGTTGTAGGAGCAAGTGGTTCAGTTTGAATGTCTCCATTGTCGCACGATGCTGATGGCGTATAATAAATGACGAAGTTGTTTGGCAGAGGATAATACAAAATTAACAAAAGGTTAATTCACTTCTGTATATATAATGTTTGTTACCTTTGAATGCGATAATAATTAACGGTGATAATTTTACAGAATTTGCTTTGAATTGCTATGAAAAATCGTATGGGATGTTGATACTTAATAATAAAGTCACTTTGATCGAAAACAGGTGATAAATTACAAAATACATAAACATTGTAGATACATTAATTCAATACGGTACATAAAAAATAAACAGAATGTAAATGGATAAAATCGTTTAAAATTAAAAAATATTAATAAATACAACATGATATTTCAAATTTAGAAATAATTTATTCTTAACAATTACCAGTTAATTAAGAGACAAAAATTTTAATGCAGCTATTTTTTACTTCATTATTACTTTATGGCAATGTATCTTAACATTGAACAATTCATTAGGATTCGAAATAATATATATAGGCATAGGTAATAAACTCCCTTCCCTAAAGATAGAAAGAGGATGACTAAATAATGCCACAATGAAAATGCATGGAAAGAAATAGACAATAACAATCATTCACACACGTTTTCCTAACTTCAAAATGATGAACCTAGACTTCTATTAGTTGACATATCCGTTCATATTATCAGTAATCAGTAATGCAGGAAGGATAAAAAGAATTTGATTTATCATCTAAATACAATTATTTTAATCAAAGAATAAATTTTAAAATCGAAACAAATTACATTGGTTATATTATAGCCATGTTTATAGCTAACTTCAAAATTATAATAACATTTTTGTTATTGAAATTCCTTCTTTCTTGCAATATGAAGATGCAGATGAATATGCAAAAATAGTAAATAAACTTATAGAAAATCATTCAAAATTCAGCAAAAATTGAGTAAGAAAGTTTTTAAAATTTACAGAAAAACGTGGTAATAAAGTAACTCGGTATGAATTAATGAATGCAGATGGAAACATATTTCTTTGTTCGTCAAAGTATGTTTTTTTTTCGTAACGATAAAGATAAGTCCCAAAAAGCAATATTTCACCGAAGATAATGCAATTGTATTGCCATAAGCAAAAACAAAAGAAACAGTTACCCTCAGGGCAGCTATCTGTAAATAGGTTTACCTGACAGTTTTTATTTATTACCCATCAATTTTGCTTTCAGCAGTGTTTTGCTTATGGTCCAATAAGAATAAAGAGCAGGTGAGTTTTTTTCCCTAAATAAATAAACAGTGTCTTCTGCTGTATTCACTTGGTATGATGGTCGTACTGGAAATAAAAATATTTCGTATATTTTTGTCTATTCTGGAATGATTCATTGATTTATGAATTTTTAATATTCTATTGCCGTAATAACAAATTAATACCTGTTATTTAAAAATGTTAGAGTTTTTAAAATAATTATTTTGAATTATATTTTAGTATGATTAGGAATGTAGAACTACGAGAAATAACTGTAGTTAATATAATTATGACAACTGCTCATAATACTAATAAAACTTTTACAACATTAATGGCAACATGTATGCACATACTATGGAGCATATGAGAAAATATGTCTAATACGTTTGCATTTAGAAAGCATAAATATTAACTGTATGAAGTTTCTTTATTTTTGGATCTGACAATTTCAAAAAAAAAGTTAATTAACAACATCATCTATAATCCATCAGTTTAAAATTATAAATGAAAAGAAAAATATACAAAATACAAGTTTAATAATTTTTAAAATTTTTGTTAAAAAGCTATAGCTGCTACAAATTATAACAAATTCGATGCATTATTTTGCCCGTTAAACCAAGTTCTTTGCTGTCCATTTCTGTTCAAGAGAAATTTTATAAAAATAAATCAAGACATTTCTTTCAGCAGCTTAAAATCTTGGTGTAAATATTAAACGAAGACAATCCTCCTTCTTTTATTATTTCTGTTAGTTCAAGAATGAGTAAATTCTTTCATAATTGGAATAAAGGAAATGAAACAATATATCTTTTCAAACTCACTGAATATCAGATGTTGTATCTGAAATATATCAGATGTTGTATCTGAAAATATTCGCTTTTGCTTAAGTCGGAAAAATAAAATTTCTGTCCTAAAATTTTCTTTGTAATAGAAATTTATTTGTTAGTCTATGATTTAATATAGACTACCAATTTTTCTTAATCATTTCAGCGACAGTATTACATTTCGAAGCTATTTGTTAAAAATATCATTTTTGTGAACAATATATTACTTTTATAGTGACCTTTTGCATGTAAATGCTCTTTCTTGTCTCTTCTACTAATAATGAAGGAGCATGTGTACGTGTGCATGTACCTTTGTTTGAGATGAGGCTCTACAAGCCTGATCACTTGACCAAGAATTACCAAATATAGTACAGTATATTTTGGAGGATGGTAAAGTGTGTTCTTCAAAATATACTGTAAGCGAAGCAATTTTTTTAAATTTTTATTAATATTTTAATTAATTAAAAATCAAGTGAGATATTTTCACTTCTTGCAATAATTTCTGAAGACCTTACAGCCCCAAAATGATTTTTATAGCGTTTTAATATCCTAAAAGATAATCTTTTTAATAATACTAATTTGCCGTGCAAATTGTTTTCTATATTTTGGCAGTTTTTTTAACAATATTTTAAAATTATTTGCAAACAAAATTTTCTTTATTGCAAAGAAATACAAGTCGTTTCGTTGCCACACCAAATATATGTTAGCATGATTTAATTTTATTGCTGAAAACTGAGAAAGATTTTTTGTTTTGTTTTGCAGAACCGAAGTTAGAATACTGTGAAAGCAAGATACAATCAGGAAATTGACTACACAATGGCAATTATGCGTTTGTGGTATAAGAATGTCTTGGGATTTCATTCCATTATAAATTTTATGTGCACAATAAACAAAAAAAGGGGTCAATCTATTAAAATAGTTCGGATTTATGTTTAACATAATTTCATGCTTTATTAAAAATACTTAGTTGAAGTAATTACTAAAGATCTATGCATATAGATTAAATTGAAATTACCCACTGCCATCACACAAGAATCGAAATCACACATCGATAGCAATTATTTAATAAAAATCAAACTTGACACAGGAATTTTAGTCTTTTTTTCTGAAGAACTAACGCATGACTAAAATTTGTTTCCTCTAAGATAGTATAAGATAAACAAATCCCAACCGAGCCAAAGACCAAATAGGGGTACTAAATGATGTAGACACAAAGCAGCTCCACTTAGCAGAAAGACAAGTGATATTTGTCGATACTGAAAATCGAAAATCATCATAAATTCCAAAGCCTTCTAGGAGAACACGCCAAATATCTCAGGCAGTGTAACAACCATCCAACCCAATCAAAATAACCAACATAAAAGCTACTCATTTTTCTGTAAATGCTTAGACCAACCTAACACAATAGAAACAATTCTGTAACAATAAAAAAACAATAGCTATACAATAAAAGTTAAAATGCAATAGTTATACAATAAAAGTTACATTACAGTTATAACTATAGAATGTACAAAAAAGTTAAACAAAAACAAAATATAATAAATTCACTAAATTTCAATTGATAAAAGTTTAGCAATCATATTGATACATGATTTTTTACAACAGGATGTCCCAAAAATGTTTTAAATTTTGTTGTTGCCAACCAAAAGATAGCATAAATATCTTTTTCAATTAATTTTTCAAAAATGGTTAACTTATCCTTTACCTTTAATCTACATACTCTTTTCTTTGCAAATTTCACAGGCAATAATGAAGGAAAAATGAAGTTTATGCAATTAGGGAAACATGCACGAATAATGGTAGATGAGCAATTTATCTCATCTTTGTATATGCATTGAGCATTTATTGCATCATACAATAAATTCAATTACAAACTTTTTACAAGAGTTTTATCAAACATCCTAATGTTTTAATACAAAAAATGAAATAGAATAAATTATTCTCATATGGCAAGATAGATAGATAATCAATAATCCCTTGTTGTCATAAAAATACACATTTATATAATAAAAGCTATCAGAATAATATTCTCTAATTCGTGGCAATTTTTCTATCATAGCACTTTTTTCTAAAGAAATTTCTAATTTAGTAATTAAATTAGAATGTATAATTGTACAAGATACATTTTGAAAAATAACCAAAAGTTTCTTTAAAATATTTTAAAAGCAAGGGAAATACGAATTATTTTGAAAAGCTTCCATTGGATGAGAAATTTGTATTTAATGAATAAATAACGATTTTAAACCTTTAAATAGATAGAAATATTTCATAAAATGTCCCTTTTAAATAAGGAAATATATTAGAATGCAATTTATTTTTTATTTTATTGTGATATTTTTATAAATTATAGAATGTATTAGGAATATGATTATCATAATAAATGTTATGTGTAAACTTATGTGTAAAATAATCTTATCTACAAACAATATATTTCTTCTTACTTGTTTTTAGAAATACTGATTAGCATATTTATTCATAAATATAAAACCTAAATTTAGATTTTTTAAAAACCCATTAATAAATATACATAATACAATTGATTACGCGAAGCATTTAAGTTCCTCGTCTAGTACTTTAATTGACAAAAACATCCTTTTTGACAACTATTGACATTAACAGTAAGTAAAATATCGGGGAAAACAGTTCCAATTCAAATATCCTTAAGCTGCTGAAATCATCAATCAAGCATTCCTTTTCCAACCATAAATCATTCTTCAAAATGACGTTCAAGGACTATTAGGGAATTGTAATGTTAATTGCAGCTTTTATATTACGTATTTTTCAACAACTGAAATATGGCTATTAATGAAATAAAAGATTTAGCTGAATTATTTGAATTAAATATACTATGCTAATAAATGATAGTCTAAATGTAATCGATATTTTGTCAAATATGATGCATTATAAGATTATGATACAAATATTTCTGACTTTATTTTTAATGAATGAATAATTTTAAATACATTTAAGTTCTTAGAATTTAAATAACTTTTCTTTCTTTATTCATTCTTTAAATTTATTATTTTTAATTTTAATTATAAAAAGTTTTTTAAAAAGATATTTTACATTTTATTACTCAAATGTAATTTTATTGCTTATAAATGGTAAAAGAAATTAGTTTATTTGAAATATCCTTCTTGCCATAGATAAACAAATATATAAATCGAATTAATATGTTTTTTTTCCGCCAAGGTGTTTCTCAACAATTCAGTATAATTAAAAACGTTTTAAAAATATTTTGTAGTATTAACATATACGACTAATATTTCTAAAGACTTTATAAAAATTTAAAGTAATGAAATTTATAGTCAAAAATTAAAATATTTATCATATATAAAATGAGTATAATTAAAATGCCTTTACTAAAATCACAATATGAGGAGAAAAAACAGGAATCAAAAGTAATCTTGATGTGTACAAATTCAGAATGCGGGGAAAAATTGTGCATAAGTTGAAGAGAAATATCCCTAAATAAAATAATGACTTTTAAACTTTCGTTTAACTTAATTTCTCTTATGTATTAAAAATCGAATTTTGTAATTAATTTTTCATTTCTTTTCTTTTTTTTTCTTTTTGATTTTTTTAGAATAGAGTATTCTCAATGAAAATAGACTATTTAAATATTTTTGGAAATCAATTATCTTTTTTATTTATTTGAACTATGTCTTTATATGAGTCACCTCCATCAAGTAGTAAATTTGAGAATTTATTTATTTATTTATTTACTTCAAAGTGAATTGTTTGGTTGACTAAATTATATATTTAGAAAATAAATTAAAATTCATATATAGCTATTTCGAGAGTACTTCAATAGCGTTTACAATTCGTATTTCAATAATAATGATATACGTGATGACTGAATTATGTTTCATCAGTAACTATGTCTATTTATACTCTCAACTATAATTCGTTTTTAAAATTAGTTTAAGTAAATTCGTTTCCCCGTGTACTGACATGCATAACAACACATTCGGCTTATTTATATTTACTTGCTTTTTCCCTTTTATAATGACGGCGGGAAAAGAGTCACTATTTTTCAGAATTAAAATATTATTATTCATTCAGGTTTTATAAATATTCGGCTAAAATGTTTTTGACACCAAAAATGATTTTTTTACTAGATATATTTAATAGAACTGCTCCATACTTAAAAGCATTATATATATGCACAGAGAAAGAAGGGGAGTTCTTTAACAATTTTTGTTCTTCATAATTTGAAGGAAAATTTCCAGTCTTTTTCTATTGTCAAGATTTCTTTGTTCAAGCCATGGCGAAAGTATGGCGTAGGTTATCGAAACGAAAGAGAACGGTGGCTTCGAAGCCTTCGTAATAGAAGTAGGCTTCGAAGATAACCGTGTGAAAGCATTCTGAGCTTATATAGTTTTAGAAATGAATTTGTTGACATAGCGGTTTGGTTTAAAGGGACCAATTATTGGCTCACGCAAGTCAGTTACATATAAGCCATATTCAGAATAATTAGAAAATTATTTTTAGATGGTATAATAGCTAGAAATAACTACACAATAACAAATATGCATTTCTTGGATCTCTAAATTAGCTTTGTCGATTAAAAATTAAATCGCTCTGAGGATAAAATACTTATAGAAACAGGTTTATTCCACATTCTCAGTTAATTAAAGTAGTATTTTATCGGTAATATTTTACAAATAACTTATCTGCAGCCGGTATACCTGCATATAGCATTATCCGTATCATAAATAAATGATGACAAAGTTCAAAAATTCTTAACATAACAAATGTGGTTGGTTTCATTGAAAGTACCTAACAAATTAATGTTCTTTTATTTAAAACAAATGTTAAATTAACGTTTTAGAATCGAATCAATTCTTATATGAACAAATCTCAAAAAACTATTTCAAGGTAAGAGTAATTGTCAACTTAAGACAGGTTAAGTCTCAGAGAGAATAGTGAAAAGTATGATAAAAATTGGTTATTTTGTATGGGCTTCGTAATTTTAGTTGATGTCAGATGACAATGACACTACTCAATCCGTACTCCTTATTTATGCTAAATGAAGAGGTGGAAATCGCAAAAGGAACTTTGATTATTACAATGTGACCAAAGAAAAAAATGCAAGTCTTATTTTTTCTGTTCTAGAAATTTGTTACGACGAGGCGGTGTTTAGAAAAGATTTTCTCCGTCAATTATCTTTATTCGTGAAATTTAGTGTACTTCACAATTCACCTCTCAATAAATATCTCATTTTAAAACATAAAAGAAAAAGTTTTATTCTTATTTATAAAATTGCAAGTAGGCCATGAAAAAATAATGTTTTAGGGGCTGTTATTAAAATAATAATAATAATTTATCTTTAAACATTGTATTTAAATTCCTCGATAAAAAATATCATTCTCATCTATCTGTCCTACTATTTCTGTCTATGCAAAATCATTTCATTTTGATCCAAATCGATTTATGTTTTTAATAATTTTAAATAAGAGAAG